>JAODAL010029052.1:0-52268 GCA_025379985.1 Phyllomedusa bahiana | reverse complement strand
TTTTTCCCAGTTAAAACAAAAATGGGGTTGAAAGACTCCTTTTTCCCGGCACTTTTTAAATTGGGGGTCATGCAGGTTTGGGGGCTATGCTGTGGGGGGGCGGGTAAGTAAATGTAAAAGTAAAACAAAAATGGGGGTTGAAAGCCCCTTTTTTTCCGGCACTTTTTAATTTGGGGGTCAGCAGGTTTGGGGCCTGCTGTGGCCCAGGAAGGTATAGTCAATGTCCATTCAATAAAATGTGGTTAAAAGTTCCTTTTTCGGCACTTTTTAAATGTGGGGGTCTGCGGGTTTTGGGGCTCATGCGTCCCCCAGGACAGTATGTCAATGTCCATTTTCAACTAAAATGGTGGTTGAAAGACTTTTTTCCCCCGGATTTTTTAAAAATGTGGGGTTCATGCGGTTTGGGGCTCTGCTGTGGCCCAGGGTATATTTAAATGTCCAGTGAAACCCTAAAAATGGTGGTTGAAAGGGCTCCTTTTTTTCCCGGCACTTTTTTAAATGTGGGGGTCATGCGTTTGGGGGCTAGCTGTGGCCCGGGAAGGGTATAGTCATGCCCAGTGAAACTAAAATGGTGGTTAAAAGACCCCTTTTTCCCGGCACTTTTTAAATGTGGGGGTCATGCGGTTTGGGGCTCTGCTGGGCCCCAGGACAGGTATAGTCAATGCCATGAAACTAAAATGGTGGTTGAAAAACCTTTTTCCGGCACTTTTTAAATGTGGGGGTCATGGGGTTTGGGGGTTGCTGTGGCCGGGACAGGTATAGTCAATTTCCCCTTGAAACAAAATGGGGGTTTAAAAAGACTCCTTTTTCCGGCACTTTTTAAATGTGGGGCAGCAGGTTTGGGGCTATGCTGCGTTCCGGCAGGGTTATTAAATGCCCCAGTTCAAGTAACATGATGGTTCAAACATATGCCTTCGGACTTTTTAATTTTGGGTGATCCCGGTTTAAGGGTCAGGTGTGGTACAAGAAGGGATAGTAAATGGTCTGTGCCCTTTTTTTTCTGTGGCTTTTATCCCCCCTAAGTGGGGTTCCCTTTAAATGAAAGCAGTACCCATTTGACTTTTTGTGGATTTTAAAATTTTAAGCTTCTCCAGCCTTGTTTGGTGAAATAATAAAAGGTTTGTTGCTCTCCCATAGCCCTTTAATGGTCTGCGCTTTAATCGATGCCCCACAATCGAAAAACCTTATCGATACGGCCGACTATCAAACCGGGATCCGTTACCCAAAAAGCAACCCGGCTAAAACACACCCAAAAAACTATAAAGGGGCCCCGCACTGGGGTTTGAAATTGGTCCCCAATCAATATTTTGGGGCCCCCCCACTGTTGTATATTGGGGCCAGGGAACTTTTGTAGGGGCCCCCCCTTTTGTGGGTTTATTGGGGCCCCATAAACTATGTAGGGCCCCCACACTGTGTGTTTTAGGGTCATAAACTATGAAAGGGGCCCCGGGAAACCTTGGTGAATAGGGGGGCCCATAAAACCTTTGTAGGGGCCCCCACTGGGTTTATTTTGGGGTCATGAACTAGGGTGGGGCCCCCCGCACTGTGGTGTAATAGGGGGGCCCCATGCAATGTGGGGGCCCCGCATGGGTTTGTATTTTTGGGGGGTAAATAAACTATGTGGGGGGGCCTCGAAACTGGGGGTATTTTTGGGGCCCCTGAACTATTTTAGGCCCCGCACTGTGGTGTATTTTGGGGGGCCAAAAATCCCATGTAGGGGGCCAATAAACTAGGTAGGGGCCCCCCCCCAACGGTGGGTGAAATTTTGGGGTTTAATAAAATTTGGTAGGGCCCCCCACCTTGTAGTGAATATTGGGGAGATGAACTATGTTAGGCCCCCCGCCCCTGTGGGGGTATATTGGTCCCAGGGAAATATTTTAAGGGCCCCCCCACTTTTGATTTGTATTTGGGGGCCCATGAACTATGTGGAAACCGAAACTGGGGGGTGTATTTTGGGGCCAATGAACTATTTTGGACCCTGAAACTTTTGGTGTAAAATTGGGTCTTGAACTTTTTAAGGGCACCCCCACTGTTGGTGTATTTTGGGGCCAAAAAACTATGAAGGGGCCCCGCATGTGGTGTATAAGGGGCCCCAGAACTATTTTGGGCCCCGACTGGGGGTGAAAATTTTTGGGCCCCTTAAAACCTTTTGGGGGGGCCCCGAAACTGTGGTGTATTTTGGGGGCCCCTTTTAATATTAGGGGCCCCCACTGTGGTTTAAATTGGACCCAAATTAAAATATGTAGGGGCCCCCCCACTGTGGTTAAAAGGGGCCCCAAAAATTTATGTAGGGCCCCGCACTGTGGTGTATTTTTTGGGGCCATGATACTTTGTGGGGCCCCCGAAACTGGGGGTGTATATTGGGGCCATGAACTATTTTGGGGGCCCCGCATGGGGGAGTAACTGGGGCCATAAAACCATTTTAGGGCCCCGCATGTGGTGTATTTTGGGGGGGCCATAAAACTATGTAGGGCCCCGCCCTGTGGTGTATATTGCGGCCATGAACAAAGTAGGGCCCCCCCACGGGTGGGGGGTATTTTGGACCCATGAACTATGTAGGGGCCCCGCACTGGTGGTGTATATTGGGACCATAAACTAGGGTGGGTCCGGCACTGGGTGTATAGGGGGGCCCATGAACTTGTGGGGCCCTGCACTGTGGTTATTTTGGGGGCCCCATGAACTATGTGGGGGCCCCCCCGCACGGGTGGGTGAAATTTTGGGACCATAAAACCTTTTGGGGGGGCCCTTTCCCACTGTGGTGTATATTGGTGCCATGAACTATGTGGGGGCCCCGCACTGGGGTTTTATTTGGGGGCCCATGAACTATGTGGGGGGCCCCCCCCACTTTTGGTGTATTTTGGGACCATGAACTATGTGGGGGCCCCGGGCACTGTGGGTATATAGGGGCCATGAACTATGTGGGCCCCCCACACGTATGTATTTTGGGGGCCCCTTTAACTATGTAGAGGCCCCGCACTGGGGTTTAAAAATTGGGGCCATGAACTTTTTTGGGGGCCCCCGCATTTGGGGGTTTGTATATGAGGCCCAGAACAAATGTAGGGCCCCGCACTGTGGTGTAAAATTGGGGGCCATGAACTATGTGGGACCTGCCTTTTGGTGTATTTTGGGGGCTAAAAACAAATTTTGGGGCCCCCGCACTGTGGTGTTTGGGGGCCATAAAACTATGTAGGGCCCCACCCCGTGATTTTATATTGGGGCCATGAACTTTGTAGGGGGCCCCGCACTGGGGGTTAAATTTTGGGGCCCATGAAATATGTGGGGCCCCCCCAAATGGGGTGTAAATTGAGGCCATGAAACCTATGTGGGGCCCCGCACTGTGGTGTAATTGGGGCCATGAACTATTGGGGGCCCCCCCCTGTGGTGATGTTATGCCCTGGGTTTATCCCGGCCATGTGTTTATACATTTACAGGGCCCTTCCCAAATGTTTGTACAGTCAGGGTGAACGGGAGGAGTCAGGAATCTTTTGGGCCCACTTCCTATATGTGACCAGTGTGATGTCACCACAGGTTCCCTTTTCCCCCTTGGGAAAAACCCTCCCCTGGGAGGTAAAAACAGGGAAGACTCCCACAAATGCTTGTTCCCTTTCCCCATCTCCCCCCCCTGGATTACTTTCAGCCTCTTTTTTTTGCTTTCCCCCCTCTAGTCCTCTCCTCCCTTCATCCCCCCTGCCCCCCGGGTTCCACCCCTCCTCGTGCTCCTCTGACAATCCCTCCCCGGAAAACGGCCCCCAGAATTCAGAAGCCAACACCGACATATAAGACCTCCCCCCCCCCCTACATCTCTACCCCCAATCTCCTGAAAAAACCTCCCCTCAGTAATCCCTATCCTTAAAATCCCCCCTTTCATCTCCACCCTAATCTCCCGATAAACCTCCCCATGAATTCCATCCATAACCTGTCCCCCCCCCTACTCCCAACCCCCTTTTCCCGATACTTCCCTCATGTTTAAACCCATCCCCTAAAACCGTCTCCCCATAACTCTACCCTAATTTTCCCCGGTTTCCTCCCTCATGTAACCCCCCATCCATAACCTGTCCCCCCTACATCTCCCCACCCTAATCTCCGAACCTCCCCTCATGTTAAACTCCTCCATAACCCCCCCCCCCTTTCATCTCTACCCAATTTTCCCGGGAAACCCCCCCGAAGTAATTCCATCCAAACCTCCCCCCCCCATACATCCCCCTACCCTTTAAAAAAACCCGAATCCCCTTATGTAATCTCCATCCCTAAACCCCCCCCCATACATCTCTACCCTAATCTCCTGATACTTCCCCGTAAACCCCATCCATAAAACCCGTCCCCAACATCTCTACCCCCCCAATCTCCTTATACCCCCCCCTCATGTAACTCCTCCATCCCCCAAAACCCCCCCCCATAAACCAAACCCCAATCGGGTAAACCCCCCCTCAGTAAACTCCCTCCATAACCTGTCCCCCCATAAATTTCTACCCAATTCCTGATACCTTCCCCTCATGTAAAAATCCCCTCCCTAACCTTCGCCCCCTACATCCCTGCCTAATCTCCTGATACCTCCCCTCCGGGAATTTTCCATATTTCCCCCCCCCATACATCTCTAACCCCAATCTCCCGATACCTCCCTTTATGTAATTTTTCCATCCATAACCTTTCCCCCCCCTACATCTCTAAACCCAAAACTCCGGAAAACCTCCCCCATGTAATTCCCCCATCCATAACCCCCCCCTCCCCCCCTAACCCTCTCTACCCCTAATCCCCCTGATACCTCCCCTCAGTAATCTTCATCCATAAACCCCTCCCCATTTCATCTCTGCCCTAAACTCCCTTTATACTCCCCTCAGTAAAACTCCCTCCATAACCTCTTCCCCCTACATCTCTACCCTAATTTTCCGGGTACCTCCCTGATTAAAACTCCCCCCATAACCTGTCCCCCTTTCATCCTAAAACTAATCTCCCCTTTTACAAACCCTCATGTAATCTCCACCAAAAAACCCTCCCCCCTTTCATCTTACCCTAAAACTCCTGAAAACCCCCCTCATGTAATCTCCCCTCCATTACCTGTCCCCCCATTCTTCTCTACCCTAATCTCCTGATACCCTCCCTCAAGTAAAACTCCATCCATAACCCTCCCCCCTACCCTCTCTACCCTAATCTCCTTCTCCCTCCCTCTTGTAAAATCCAACCATAAACTGTCTCCTTTATACCTCTTCCCCAATTCCTGAAACCTCCCCTATTTTAATTCCATTTCCCTAACCTCTCCCCCTCATCTTACCCTAATCTCCTATAAAATTTCCCCTCATGTAATTCCCCCCCAAAAAACCTGTCCCCCCCTAATCCTACCCAATTTTCCTTATTTCCTCCTCCCTGTAAAAACTCCCCTTTCCCTAACCCCTCCCCCCATACATCCTTTCCCTAATCTCCTGATCCTCCCTCATGTAAACTCCATCCAAAACCCGCCCCCCACACCTCTCATCCTAATCTCTGATTCCTCCCCTCATGTTTTTCCCCCAAACCTAACCCCTTTCCCCCCCCCCCTACATCTCTGGGCCCCAATTTTCCCCGATGCCTCCCTTAAAGTAATCTTTCCCTTTTTTAAACCCCCCCCCCCCAAAACATCCCCTTCCCTAATCAAACCCGAAAAATTTCCCCCCCCTGTAGGCCTCCATCCCAATAACCCCCCCCATACAACCTAAAACCCAATCTCCCGATACCCCCCCTCAAGTAATCTCCATCCATTAAAACCCGCCCCCCCTGTTTTTTTCCCAAATTTTTTTCAATAGAGGTTTTTAAATTTCAGCTTTAAAAAACAAATTTCACTAGCATTTACCCCCCCCATAAACCCCCTTCCCGCCCAATCTCCTGATACCTTTCCCATGTACTCTTATTCTTTACCTGTCCTTTAACCCTTTCCTTTGAAAATTTTGGGCCGTGACAAAGGGCATGAAAATCCATAGGGAAAAAATTATAAAAATTTATTTGCATTTTGCTGACAAAAATTTAAATTTTTGTTTTCCCCTACCAACTTTTAAAGAGTCCTGGCCCCATTTTGAAAGAAAAGATGCCCCCTAATCAATGGGTTATCGCATTAGGACAGTGTCTTAAATAGTACCTTTAAAAAAGACCCCTGCCCAAGATTAAACGTCGATTTAAACCTTACAAATGGGAAAGCCCAAAAAATAGCTTTTAAGGAGGGCAGGGACAAGATCATGGGCCCGGCACCATTTGGGAAATTTTGGGCTAAAAAACCCAATAAGTAAAAACGCGGGGTTTAAGAAGGGGGCCCAAAACTTTTGGGTTTCCCAAATAGAAAGGGAAAATGGAAAGAACAAAAAATTGACTGTCAATGACATTGTTTGGGGACCATACAAATTTCTCACCTCGTGGGGTACCCTTTGATCATGGGGAAGGTGAGAAAATCACCTAAATTTTATGGGGGGCACCAAAAAAACCCTTGGTAATGGTTTAAAACCCTGCGTCCCCCCAATTTCCCCCATGCTCAAAAAGGTCCTGTGAAAGGCCCATCTGAAGTTTTTAAGGAAACCCCTGGTGATTCTGGGTGTATTGGGAAAAAGATGCTGTGGCTCAAAAGAGCCAAATATCGGTTTTTTTGGCTTTAACTAAAATCGCCATGTTTGGAGGAAAAGGGGGAAAAAGTGACTATAAACCCAAAAAAAACACTATCCCCCACTGCCCCAAACAAGGGTTTGCCCCCAAGTTTTAAAAGTCTTTTTTTCCCAAAAGGGGAAACCCCAAATATTATTTTTCAATGCAAAAAGCAAAAAAAGTTTGTTTTAATTTATACAATGTGATTTCTGGATTTTATTTTTTATATTCTATCTCTCAATGTTAAGTTAAACCCTCCCTTTTTAAAATTTTAGATTGTTAATGTTCTTTGCCCGTAAAAAAATTTTAAACAAAATCAGCAAGGGGTAAAAATAATTTTTCCCTTCACTTTTTAAAGAGTGTTTTTTTAAACCTCAATCCCCTCTTCTTTTTCAGGTTCCCTTTTGGCCCGGGACCCCTCACAGAAAAAAGCCAAGGGCCCGTTTTCATCAATGCCCCCCTAATAAGGGAAAAAAGACGGAGCCCTTTCGGGGCCCCCCCGGATTTTAAAACCTCATTTGGAGACTTCTATTTGGTAAGGGGAGAGGTAAAAGGGGTTTTCACAGGCCCTCGTCTTTCTTTTATTGGGTAAAAGGTGATGAGGGGAAAGGTGAGGGGTTCTTAGAATTTATGTAGTGATCAGTGTCCCCCCATACACAGGATTAAAACCGTAGTAAAGGGAAGTGGTCCCCGGGAGTGTGGGGCCCCCCCTTTGTGTAGAAGGGGGAGCGCCCCCCAAGACCCCGAACCCCCACCTCTTTTCATTTTGTACAGAAGACCCTAGAGGGGCCCACGAGGTTTTACTGGTTGTTGACGGGAGGGGTTTGAGGGGGAATTTTCCCGTAATTATTTTGGGGGTTTTAAATACTGGAGGGGCCTGGATTATGATGGATCCTTGTGTTGTTGGTTTCCCTAAAAGGGTGTCAGTTTTCCCACTGTTACCTCCCCAAAGGAGGAGTGGGAGTAATAGAAGGAAACAGGGTTCTGTAAGGAGGTCGGAGGGAGGTTTAAACTAGGGCTCATCAGGGAGGGGACAAGGCGGGATCAGGGCCCCAAGATATTGGGAATTCCCATGGAGATCTTTCAAATTGGTAACTGGAGAGGTGAGAGTTTTAACAAAACCTCCCCCTCTTCTCTCTATCGTAAAAGGTAAATGATGGGAAGGGAGGGTTTTTAAAATTTCTATGAAAGTGATCAGTGTCCCCCCTAAAACGGGGATTACAATTTGTGAAGAAGTCTTTTCTGGGTGAGTGTGTGGCCCCCGTGTGTCAGGAGGCCGGGCAGCACCCAGACCCCCGAGCCCCCAAACCTCATTACGGACAGAAGATTAAAAGGACCTTTCAGGATCATGAGCTGGGGATTGGAGGGTGGGGGGAATGTTTGGGGAACATTTACATAACACGGGGGAAATTGAGGGGTTGGATGAGAGAGGTTGGGGGGAAATTTGCTGGGAATTTACAAAAAACACAGGGGATGAGGGTCTGGAGGGAGAGGGTGGGGGGGAAGGTGGGACATTTTACATAAAAGGGGGATGGGGGTTTCTAGATGTGGAGGTGGGGGGAATTTGCGGGGGAATTAAAATAAAAAGGGATGATGGGTTGGATGTGATGGATTTTGGGTGTTTTTAAGGTTTTTTAAAAGGGTGTCAGGTTTTGCCCGCTGTCTATGTCTCCATGGGGGGGGGTTTGTACATAAAAGGGAAAACCCCCGGGGAAATCTGTCCCCAGGAGGTAAATGTGGGGTCCCCGGGCCCGCTGAATACAAGGTGAGGGGGTTGGGGGGGAAACACAGAAAAGTGCCACTACCCCAATCTCTTTCTTGTCTTTGTCTCCTCTTTTTTTTTTCTCCTTTTTTCCCCCATCTTCGGGAAAAATTGGGGGTGATGGGGAAAGGGTTTGATACATAAAACCAGATTTTACCGCAGTCATGTACCCGTCCCCTGTGTGCTCCCAACAGATGGACCCAGTAGGAGAAACCCAGCAGGGAAAATTTTCCCGTTCTGTATTCCCGGACTGTCCAGAGGAAAATGCCCCAGAAAATCATCAGGTAGAGGGGCTGAAAGGGTCCTCTAAAAAAAATGACCAAAAATGGAACAACCCTGATTATTTCATGGGTTTTGTTCTTTGGGGGGAAAAATCTGTTTTGTTTTTAAAGGTTTTGAGGATGAAGCAAAAGGGAGGGGACACCCGGGGGCCCCCTCGGGTGGGATGAGCCTTTTACACAATTTTTGTTACGGGGTTTTGGCCCCTGCGTAAAAGAGGGGTTTTTTTTAGATTTTTGGGGGAATTTTAAATGTCAGGTTTTCTTGCTTTTATTGAATTGTTTCCCCTGTACATCAGGGGGGAAAAATCTGACAAAATTATAAAGGGGAAAGGTGAAGAAGGCGATGAGGAGCGATGGGGCGAGGATGAGGGATTTGAAGGAGGAGATCCCCCAAGATGTTTAAACCCGGGGAGTAGTAATGAATTCAGAGGTTTCTTCAGTGATCCCGTTTTTTTTACCTGGTGGGGGGGCCTGAGGGGTGATTCTTCCCCAAAAGGTTTTATGGGTCCCGCCTAATGAGGGTTAGGATCAGGTTTTGGGGTTAAAAAGCTGTGATTAACAAACTGCACTGACGGGCGGGTTGAGGAATTTGTAGATCCCCTTTAGCCCCACAGTTGGGGTCAATAATGGATCTGGAGGGAAAAAGGAAAAAACCAAATTTTTTCCTTTTAAAGGGAAAAAATTTGTGAAAAGGGGTTTAAAAAGAAAACCGGGGGGAAGTGATTCCCTTTTATTATATTATGGACACTTATTGCGTGTTTTGGGGCTGGAGTGGGGGTCTGCTTTTCAGGGGCCCCTTCTTTAGGGGCCCCTTCCCTTTTAAAAAAGGGCCCGGGTTTTTAGTGAATTTGGGTACAACAAAGGTCCTGGGAAAAACCCTTTTTTTAAGATTCTGTTTGGGAAAAAATTCTCTGTCTATTCCACCACACCTAGAGAAAGCTTTTTATAACAAAGGGGACCCGGTGACTGCAAACGTTAGGCCGTACGGGCCTCTTGGTTTCCCCTCCATGGGATTTTGCTGGAGATGTTTCACTTTTTTTCCCCCCCCGATGATTGGTTATAGCCATGATGGTTGCATAAAACCCATGGTGTTTCCCCTTGTATTTTTAAAATGCTGGGCCCCTTGGTATTGGGAAGGGGGAGGGGGTGTGGGCAGGGGACGGCCCCGATTGTCAGACAAGGTTTTGGGGTCTTTAGAAACTTATCAAATCCGGTTTTGTGATAAAAGTGATGATGAAATGTAGAGGGAGAATCCTTTGGGCTGTGTCATGATTCCCTTTCAGCTTAAACAGGATTTTTTTAAGGCTGCCCGGGCACAAGGCAGGTTCTCACGGGAAGGAGTGAAAGTAAAGGGGAAATACACACCAGTTTAAGGGCCCTTTAAAATTTTTTCCAAACGGAAAACCCTTTTTGTGCAAACACTCAAACAGCGAGACAGGCGGGAGTGACTCCATAAGGTTTCCCGGTAGGTTGTCCCCAGGGATTTGGAGGGACTGCATTTTCACAAACTGCTGGAGTGGCCATTTCAGCCAGCAGCACCTTTTTTAAAGGGCCCCCCACACATACTCCCAAATTAAATGGGTTTGGGGTTTAAGAGCCAGAGTGGATGGGGAAAATCTTGGGGCCCGCTCTAACCCGCCAAAAATCAGTTTTTTCTTGACATCTTTGGGCATTTTCGGATTGTCTTGGTGGAAGGGTCCCTTTCCCCTCCCAGGAGAGACAATTTTAGCAAAGTAAGGGTTTATGTGAAACCGCAAGGAGGGATTCCTATCAGAATTTTGGGGGGTGGGACGCTTGCACCTTTTAAAGAAAGGCCCTGCAACCCTGAAAACCCCTTCCCCGACCCTTAAAAATGCCCCCATAGCTTTGGGGTTCTTCCGCAATTTGGGTTTCAGGGTGGGTTTTTTCTTGTTTTTTCTCCCCCGGGCCCGCCAAAAGGCCAAACTGGTTTCAGTTGCAGAAATGTGACTCATAGAGAAAATAACTCCCTTTTTCCAAATCAGCAGAGGTTTTCCCAAATTCCCATTCTTTCCGGAAAACAGGAAAACCTTTTTCCTCCCATATGCTTGGGTTTTTAGAGGTTTGGGGGGAAGGGCTGCTCCAGGGGGCCCCCTTTCACAGTAGGTTTGCAGAGGTTTTCAGTGACAACCCTCTACCGGGTCCCCTAACTTGTGTTTGGTTTGTGTTAGGGCCCACGTTTGGTTTACCCTTTGGGTCATTTTTGGGGGTTTAAACTGCTGCTATGTGTAGTTTTTTCCGCCCCATGCACCTTAAATTTTGCCCACGTTTACCTCAATGGCGTGCGGGGGGCTCTGCAGTTTTCCCCGTTTGTTAAATTTTCCACTCACTATACCTTTCACACAAACAGCGCCAAAGGGTCACAATATGTGAAAGCCAATAATTTAAAACCCTTTTTGCAAAATTCATAAATCGCCCCTTTTATTCAAAAAGCATGAAAAGGGTATATTTTGCAAGGGGCAGCCTATCATAACCCTTTCAAAGTAAAAACCCAGAGCACCACTGGGGTTCCTGCATGAACTCATGCATTTGGGGGTAGGGGAATTTTGGGGCCAAAAATAAAAAAAAGGTTTCCGGGGGGATCCCTCTTTTGGGTTTGTCCAAAAAAACCTTTTAATTAAAAATGCTGGGTTTTCCCCCCTAAAAGGAAAGTTTAAAATGTTTCTATTTTGGAGTTTTAAAAAAAAAAATTTATTAAAAAAATATTTTTTATTTTAACAAAAAAAATTTGTAGGATTCTGAAGGGAAAATGCATGTCCTCACTTTAAATTAAAAATTAAATTTTAATTCCCCAAATCGTCATGAAGAACCTTCTGGGTTAAACCCAGATGGTCACCCAAGTACAGGGGCAAAAAGGGGGGGAAATCGTTTCCTTTTGGTCATTTGGGGGGTAAAACTGTTTACAAAAAAATTCAAACCTTGTTTCTCACAGAGGAATTTTACATTTGGGGGGAAGCCCTATTCATGAAGTCAGGGCAGAGGAACATGAGGGAATTACCCAGGGGCGAAGCCCTTTTTTTAAGTTCCCGGGAAAGTGGGGAAATTTTTTCAAAAAATCAAAATCTTTTAGGGCATTGGGGATAACTTCACCCCCAGGAAAGCCTTTTTCGGGTTTAGAAAAGTGGGAAAACTTTTACAGAAAATCAAAAATTTTTTTGAAATAAAAGAATTTACACAGGGGAGAAAAAAAATTTTTTTTGTACGAATGTGGGGGAAATCCCTTTTCAAGGCCAAATTTAACCCCTTGTTGCACAAAAGGGGAATTTTTCCCCAACGGGGAAAAAAAACCTTTTTCTGTACCCGGAAAAAAGGGAAAAATTTTTTTTACCAAGAAATCAAATCTGTTAGACATGAAGGGGGAAATTTATACGAGGAGAAGCCCTTTTTCATGTTCAAAAATGGGGAAATCATTTAGAGATAAATCAAAAAGTAAATTTTAATTTAGAGGGAAATTTAACAGGGGGAGGGTTTTTCATGTTTTGGAAAAGTGGAAAATGTTTTGCAGGAAATAAAATTGGTTTTGATGAGAGAATTTCCCCAGGGAGAAGAAGCCGTTTTAAAGTTCAGAATGTGGGAAATCATTTGAAAAGGGAAAAAAAATGTAAATTTTCAAATGAGGAATTTACCAAAGGAGAAAAAGCCCCTTTTTTTCAGTTCAAAAATGTGGGGAAAATTTTTTTTTAAGGGCAAAAAAAACCTTTTTTGCTATAAGAGAAATTTACAAAGGGGGGAGAAAACCCCTTTTTTTTTGTACAGAAAAGTGGGAATATCTTTTGAAAGGGCAAATAACTTTGTTGGGAAAATAAGAGAAAATTTACACAGGGGAGGGAAAAAAAAACCTTTTTTTTGTTTTCAGTATGTGGGAAAAACTTTTACAAAAAAATCACAAATTTGTTAGGATGAGATTTCAATTCAAACAGGGGGGGGAAACCTTTTTCATGTTCAGAAAGTGGGAAAACTTTTTTTAAAAAAATCCAAAAACTTTTTATACTTTAGAGCATTCACTTGGAGGAGGCCATTTTTTATGTTCAGAAAGTGGGGAAATCATTTAGAAAAAAATCCAAAAAGGGAATTGCCAAAAATGAGAGAATTTTACCGGAGAAAAAGCCCTTTTTATGTTCGAATTTTGGGAAATCATTTAGAAAAGGGAAAACAAATGTAAATGATCATGGGAAAATTTTACAAAGGAGAAAAAGCCGTTTTTTGTTTTAGAATGTGGGGAAATCTTTTAGGTTAAAGACAAACTAAGAACGGGCACAAGGGAAAATTCCAAAACAGGAGGGGGGGTTTTTAATGTTCCCCAAAAAGGGGAAAGGGAAGGAAATATTACTTTGTTTAGGGAAATAGAAAAGAAAGGGAGAAATTTCTTGTTATAAACCCACCTTTCCCCCGGGCCAAAAATTTTTTTTTTTTCCCCCAAATTCCCTTTAAAATATGAGGGCTTTTGGATTGCAGGGGCAATTTTTAATTTCTTAAAGACGTTATTCATATTACCATAGAATATACTGGAAAACCACCCATAAAATTCTGTTTGACAACATTTTGAAAAAACAACATACCTGTGCCATTGTGCTTTTGCGGTGTTCACCCATCCTACTTTGAAAAATTTGCTGCGGTGCCATTTTCTGTGACCAATAAGTTTTTTAGTCCTTCCACCTATGAGTGCGGGGCATTTTTTGCAGGCCATGGAATACATGGAACTTATTTGATTAATTTTATCCCAATTTTTAGGCAATGTTCACACGGCTTAAAAATTTTGGGGGTATTTTTAGTCCGTTTAAATTTCGCGCTTTAGTCTTTACGGTAAAACCCCAGTTCCATAGGGGAACTATTGGATTATGTCTCCCCTCCCTGGGTCGGCGAATCCGGGTGGGGGGGGGAGTAATTGACATTTTTGAATTACTGCGGATATATGCACCGTTTGGTTTAAAGAAAGCTATGGGCCCGGGGAAAATTTCCGGCCCCCCCCTCCCCCCCCTGGCAAATTTAAAAACCCTTTGAAACCCTTGCCCTTTGGGGGCGTGCCAAAAAAAATGAATTTTGAATTTTGGGAATTTTTTTTTTTCCGGTGTTTAGCCACGGGATTAAAAATGTTATATTTTTAAAAGAACGGACTTTTTCGGAAAGGGGGGACACCCAAAAATTTTGGGGCATTTTTTTATTATTTATTTTTTTTTCGTAAAGGCAAAAAGGGGGATCGGGGAAAAATTTTAAAAAGTTTTTAATTTTTTTCCTTTTTAAAAAATTTTTTTTTTCTTTTTTTACTGTAACTTGAGTCCCTCGGGGTGGTTTACCCCTAAAGGGCCCCCAATTTCTTACCCCGGGCCCAATGGGTTTTAATACATTGGTTGACAAAGATTTTGGTGTTAAACTATTCCTGCCTGGGTGAAGAAAATATGGGGAGATGGAAGCCTTTTACAAGACTTCCCGCTGCCCTGTTAAGTGACTGGGCCCCCGATTGGAGTTAGGGTTTAGTGCGTGTTAAAATTTTTCATTGCTTTAAACGCTGTGGCTATCTTTGCTGCGGGGGTGAAACAGTGTGGGATGATGCAGGCACCATTATGTGCTGTAACTTATATCACTGATCTCTATCTGGGGTATTCCCCTTATTACTATTGATGCCACTTCTGGTCCTTAAGGTGTAATGAGAATATATTTTTATACTGGTTGTCTTTACTGATTAGGGGACTATTGCTCTTGTCCTACCTATTACTTTGTCTCCCTCTTTCCCCTCTTATCCCTATTACTGACTTTTAAGCTCTGTAGAGATTATTTTAGTTTTATAATTAATAAAATATTATCCTTTTAATAGCCTCTTGCATTGCTCTATAGTCATATACCAGAGGCTGTTTTGACCGATCGGTTTTGTGGATGCACCCAAATTAGTTTGTAATGTAGTATTATGTGGAGTTAGAGCGCCAGCGGCCGAAGCGTTAGATAATATATCCCGTGTTTTGTGCTTTCATCTCTCCTTTTTGCTCTGGACTGGCAATTTGTGAATTTATTAGCATGCTGGTTATTACTTGAGCCCTAGAATCTGTTTTAATCCCGTAACCTCCGCAGCCAGTTTTGGCCTTCCTGACTTCCTCATTTTTGAAATCTGACATGTGTCACTTTATGTGGGAATAACTTTTTGATACTTTTACCTATCCATATGATGTAGAAAACATTTTCTCATGACAAATTGTGCTTTAAGTTAGTAAGAAATTTTAACATTTTCAAATTTAAAAAATTTCTGCATGTCAGACAGATCGTTACTCAAAATTATTTATGACACAGCCCACAAACATTTCCTAGCACACCCAAGTGAAGCACACAAACAATCTTATATAGCGGCTATGCAGTTGCTAGATGCACATACTTTGGTTCAGGCCAAATGGCACGCAGAGCTTACTAAGAACCATTTTTTTTAGATGGGATGGAAGATCAGGTAAGCTCTTGGCACAACTAACCAGACCTCACAAGTCCAAGAAATTCATACTTAAGATTTTCCACTCTACAACGGTTCAAATTTTACTACACCAACCTTTACAAAGAACAGCCCTATAACTCCCAAGCCACTTGGAACCTTTTCCATGCAGCCCAGTCTCCCAAATTAACATTTGATCAAAAAGAACAATTATCTGCCCCTATAACAACATCTGAAATAGAAGAAGCCATAAAACTAATGAAAAACAACAAATCACCAGGCCCAGATGACCTGGGGAATATTATAAGATTCTGAAGGTAGACATTCTTCCCACATTGACTCTCTTGTTTAATGATATATATGGGGGACACTAGTGTAGACAATTTCCAGGAAGCCTGCACAATTGTATTGCCCAATAAAAACTTTGGTAGTATAAACCAATTTCACTACTGAATACAGACTATAAGATTCTTGCCTCCATCTTTTCCAGCAGAATTCAGGCATTTCTTCACAAACTCTTGACATCTACACAATTGGGATTTGTAAGTGGGAAACACTCCATCAGGGAAATTAGAACAGCAATAGCAGCAAGAGTAGCGGCGTCGACCTATAAATATCCCACCACAATGCTTCTCAGCCTCAATTCTGTATCATGGAAATTCTTAAATACATCCCTAAAGGACAGGAATTGTGGAGAAATTTTTACTGGCTTTCTACAAAATATGCAATCCCAAGCTAAGACTATATTGACAATCAATAACATAAATTCCCAAGAAATATTTCTGTCTAGTGGGACCAGACAAGGATGCCCACTCTTACTGTTCGACCTAGCCTTAGAGGTTAAAATATCGACTTTTGCTGATGATCTTCTGTTGTTTGTCTCCAGATCACAAATTTCATTAACGCACCTGTTAAACAAGGTAGAAAACAAGGGGCCTCATTAGGATTTAAAATCAACAGAAACAAATCGGAAGCCCTCCTCCTCTCTGGCCCAGTACTGCCGCTGTGGGAAAGAAATAACCCTCTGTGCTGGCAAACCCATTCTATATCATACTTACCCATTCAGGTAACAAGAAGTCCCTGAAAATTTTATTCCACAAATCTAAATTTATTTCTTAAACAACTAAAGAATCACATAAATGCCTTGGTCCCAATTTACATTAACTTTCATGGGCAGGGTCAACATTCTCAAGCTCATAGTGTTGCCGAAATTATTTTATCTATTTCATACATTGTACATCTTCCTCTGCCCATGTGATGAAAATTTAATAAATAAACTATTTAAATCTTTCATATTGTGGGGTAAAAGACCCAGAATTCTTCTTAATATTTTGCAATATGGAAATTACTTTTCAGTGGCTTTGGAGACTAATCTCTATCCAAATGCATCCCTGACCAATCTCCTGCACCTATCCTTTACAGATCTCCCACAAGAAGTGAAGGCAAACCCATTGTTTATGTCTCCTTGGAGGGCACGGAGGATAGTGTGAAGGAAACAACTTCTGTCTGAAGAAGTTTCATTGAGTCTTTAGTTTACCAACAATCCAGCTTTTCAAGCGGATAAGGCACATCCTATGTTTAGGGGTTGGCAGGATAGGGGCCTTAAAACAGTGGCAGATCTAGTGGACCTTCAGTCTAGGAAGGCCTTAACATTCAACCAAGCATGTACTAAATTTATACTTACCAAACTCACGCATCTTCCGGAGGCCCATGGACATGTCTCTGGATTCTGCCTGTTCCTCCGATTGCCTCTCAAGTACAAGGAAAGGACACAAGGTTTGGTTCGGTAGAGGGGAGATATGCCGGAGATGGAGGTGGAGGATATGCTAGAGGACACTTTAAAAGCTGCTGAACTCCTACCGAGTATATCATATCGGGAAATGTCCCTTAAGACATTACATAGGGGATACCTTTCCCCATATTGTAATTACCTGATGGGAGGATGCCCGTCACCCGGCTGTTCTAAATGTGGAGTGAGCACGGCAAACTTATTTCACTGCTTCTGGTCATGCCCGATAAGCCAATGTTTTCGGGAGCATATCCATCAATTTACCGTCACCCACACTAACACTAACATATCTTTGACCCCCACCTGGGCTATTTTTGGCAGCCTGAGCGATACAGGCATTCAGATCCACAACCACACAAAGCATCTAATTTTCTGTATCTCAGCAGCGGCCAGAAAGACAATTCTCCAGACATGGATAGGGCTCACTCTACAATCCTTATACATGTTCTTGGAAAAATTAACATTTTTACTAAGGATGGATTGGGTGGAGTCCTTATTCCAGAAGGAATTTAAGGTTGAAATTTTTTTCAAAACCTGGTGCCCCATTATTGACCTACTCCCAAATCATGTTTAAACTCGCATTAGAATATGTTTTAAAACTACAAAGTGGTGCTTGGAGTAATCAGTAGGAGGCCAATCCCCAATCCACCTCTCTAATCTTTCATAAATAACACTCATATTCCAACAACATTTTCTGGATCAAAAAGGAGGAAGCAAGCTCGGTGGAGAGGGTCGCCCATGTGTCCGGCGCCCCCCCCCCCCCCTCCCTACACACACCCTTTTTTTTTTTTTCCTTTTTTCTTCTTCTGTCTCTGTGGTAACTCTGGACTTCTGCAGGAATATCAGATGCCATAATTTCGAGCGCCCACACTGTTGTTGCAGAATTCTTATTACAGTCCAAGAGGCAGATGCACATAAGGTTCAAGGACAACAACCAGTTCTTTAAATGCTGAGACTGCAGCACTGATAAACAAGCCCTTGAAGCAGTCTAATTCCATTATTTAGACCTTTGATCTCATTGCAATTTAGTATAATATCGTATAATTTTGATACTATGTATTTCTTCTTTTTCCCATTCCCCTTTACCCCTCTTCCCTCCTCATGCCTTTTCTCCACCCTAATTTATTCCCTGTCGGGAATGTTTGTAAACTTGTTTGAAATGTTAATAAAAACAAGTTTAAAAAAAAAAAAAGTCCGGCAACAGTGCACACAATCCAAGGGCAGGAACACAGCTATAAAATCATCCTTTTTTATTTAAATCTTTACAAAAACGGCAAATGCACATGCTCCATAGTAGCAAAAAATCTCACTAACGCGTTTCGGCAGTGTATGCCTTATTCGTAGTTTTGGCCAGCAACATAGGAGTCAGCCTATATATAGCAATAAACAAAGTTATTTCCTGTTAGGTGGAAACACAATTAACTCATTATGTGAAAATTCAAATAGTAGGCTGTAACCCATAGTTGCTTGGTCAAATAAAAAATATAAACTGTAAAATACATGAATATATAATACCAACATATGCTACACATGAAAAAGAAAATATAAGACACATTGAGTTGAAATGACTTATTACTCTGAGAAAATAAATAAAATAAATTTCTAAATCATATTTGACACCTCTGAAGTATATAGTATTGCTGTATAATCTTAACATAACAGAAAATCACAAAAAATATATTTTAAAAAATAAATGTATTAATAATGTTATAACAAATCAACATTAAGGCCAGTCAGCTGTCTGGTGCCTGAGAGATCCATTTTGCTTGGCTGTTTATCAAGCTTATTTTTATGTCTTCTCCTCTATTGGATGTAATTATTTTTTGTGTGCCTGTAACAGAGCCATGTGACATCATTGTGATGTATCTCACACAAGTGTTTTGAGACAGGAGACCTATGGATGTTCCAAACAGGTTTCTTTGCATCTGACAAATGTCTTCTTATTCTAACTTTCAAAGGTGCAGTTGTGCATTGTGGGCATGGTGATTGACAGTTACCATGGCAACCAGTACACAGCAGCAATGCTGTGTCCTGGTCTACATTGTAACAGTAATCTGAAGATTGCTGTTACAAATCCCCTCTGGGGAAAAGTGAAAAAATGTGAAAAAGTAAAAAAAAATAAAAAAAAGTTAAACACAAACGCAAAAAATAAAATAAAAAACCCGTACATTGCCTTTTTCCCCTTTACAAACGGCATTCGCCCCTAAAAAGATCAAAAAGAAATAAAGCACCCATATTTGGTATCGCCGCTTGCATAACGACCTGTCCTATAAATCTGTCACGTTAATTAACCCGTACGGTGAATGTTGCAAAAAAATGAAAAAAAGTCACAGAATTGCAATTTTTGTTCATCCCGCAGCACATAAAATGGAAAAAAAAGCGATCAAAAACTCATGTAAATGCCAAATTTGTACCAATTAAAGCGTCAGTTCATCCCACAAAAAAAGTCCTTACACCTCTCTGTATACTGAAAAATAAAAAAGTTATGGCTCTCAGAAGGAAGCGATGCATAAATATTGTTTTACACAATAAAAACACTTTTTTTTTTTAAAGTACTTCAACATAAAAAAAAAAATATTTAAATTGGGTATCGTCGTAATTGTATCGACCCACAGAGTAAAGCTAACTGGTCATGCATACTGCACGGTGAGCACTGTTAAAAAAAAAAAAAAACACAGCTAGGATTGCAGTATTTTCGTCACACTGCCTTCCAAAAAACGGATTTAAAACTGATCAAAAAGTCTTGTCCACAAAAAAAATGATACCATTAAAAACGTCAACTCATCCTGCAAAAAACAAGCCAATAAACAGCTCCGTACACAGAAAAATAAAAAAGTTATGGCTCTCAGACTGCGGCGATGCAAAAACGTGTTTTCCTGTTTGAATAAAAGTGTTTTTATTGTGTAAAAGCCGTAGAACATTAAAAAAATATACACATTGGGTATCGCTGTAATCGTAGCGACCTGCTGAGTAAAGCTACAATGTCATTTATACCGCACAGTGACCGCTGCAAAAAATAAAAATAAAAAGCGTGACCAGGATTGCTGTATTTCGTTCAAAATGCCTCACAAAAACCTTAATAAAAGTGATCAAAGCATCATATGCACCCCATAATGGTACTAATAAAAACGTCAACTCATCCCACAAAAAAACAAGCACATAATCAGCTCTGTATACAGAAAAATGAAAAAGCTATGGCTGTCAGAATAGGACAACATAAAAACGCAATTTTTTTATAGACCTATTTGTGTAAAAGTAATAAAACATAAAAAACTATATAAAACGTATATTATTGCAATTGTACCGACCCCCATAATAAAGTTATCCTGTCATTTACACTGCATGGTGAACACTGAAAAATTGAAGTCCAAAAAACAATGGCGGAACTGCGTTTTTCCTCCCATTTCATGGCCCAATGCTAAAAAAAAAAAAACTATGGAACAACAGTGTGCCCAAAATGCACAGTATACCCCTAGATGAGATGGTGGGAGGTTTCACCTGTTTTGGTACTTTGAGGACTTTGCAAATGCGACATGGCCCCACCAAAATCTGTGCTCAAAAAGCCAAATAGCGCTCCCTCCCTTGTACGTCCTCTAATCCGCCCAAACAGCATTTTACACCCACATGTAGGGTATTGTCGAACTTGGAAGAAATTGCGTCACAAAATTTTTGGTGTTTTTTTTCCAGGATTCCTTGTAAAAATTTTAAATTTTCAGCTAAAATTGCAGATTGTTGAAAAAAAAAAAATTTTTTAATTTTCAAAGGCTAATGCGAAAAAAAATTGTGAAACACCTGTGGGGGCCGATATACTCACTGCTCCCCTGGATATATTCCTTAGGGGGTGACGTTTCCAATATGGGGTCTCTTAGAGGTATTTATTAAGTTTTAGCCACTTAGGGTGTTTGCAAACCTGAAATGAGACCCCATAGTCCGGTAGGTGCTCCTCCTATTCTGAGGCTTGTGGTTGAGCCAAATCGCCCACTAGGGCCACATATGGGATATCTCTGAAAACAGCAGAATCTGGGGAATCAATTTTAAGTTTCATTTCTCTGATCACATCTACTGTGTTCTTGTTAAAAATGGATAAAAATTTAAAATCTGCAAAAAAAGTGAAATTTTGAAATTTCACCTCCTCTTTGCTTTAATTCCTGTGAAACACCTAATGGGTTAATAAACTTTCCAAATGCTGTTTTGAATACTTTAAGGTGTGTAGTTTCTTAGATGAAGTCATTTATGGGGGTATCTAACATACAGCTGGACTGGTCACTAAAAATATGTATATTGCAAATTTTCTTGGAAATTTGAAAATTACTACTGAATTTCTAAGCCCCATAATGTCGTAAAAAAAAGAGATTTAAATGAATTATGCCAACATACAGTAGACATATGGTAGATGCTAGTTAGTGGAATAACTATCTGTCTTACACACAGACATTTTTGAAGTTTGAAAATGGTACATTTTTCACATTTTTCATGATAGATTGAAATTTTTTATAAATAAACAAGGACTTTTTGGACCAAAATTTATTACAAGCTTAAAGCACAATGTGTCACGAGAAAACAATCTCTGAATCACATGGAGAGGTTAAAGTGTCAAAAAGTTATTCCCACATAAAGTGACACATGCCAGATTTAAAAAATGGGGCTCTGTCAGAGAGGCCAAAACTGGCTCTAGCGGTGACGGGGTTAATCCCTCCATAGCAGTCACCGCATTTGCTCTATTAGGGGGAGCCCAGCTCCATTTTTGACAGGCACTGAAGCCTCTGTGAGCGTTCATTATACACAGCACATGTTGATCAGTCCCTTCTTTCCAGAGACACTATTTCTTATGTGGGTTATATGATTGTCCAGTTTTCACACCCTTAACATAACCTTCTCCTTTACACTTACTGATCCGTCCTCTGACCTGTTTTATACACTGAAACTAATCATTTTGTCATCTCCTGCCGGGTCCGATGAAACGGGGGCCCGCGGCAAGCAGGCCCTCTTGTTTCATAATGTGGTCAGCCTGTACACGGGCCCCGTGGAACTGCTGACTGTCCACAGGGACCCGTGCGGCTCAGCGTGTGAGGAGAGGGGCCCATGCGGCTCAGCGTGTCAGGAGAGGGGCCCGTGTGGCTCAGCGTGTCAGGAGAGGGGCCCGTGCGGCTCAGCGTGTCAGGAGAGGGGCCCGTGCGGCTCAACGTGTCAGGAGAGGGGCCCGTGCGGCTCAGCGTGTCAGGAGAGGGGCCCGTGCCGCTCAGCGTGTCAGGAGAGGGGCCCGTGCCGCTCAGAGTTTCAGGAGAGGGGCCCGTGCGGCTCAGAGTGTCAGGAGAGGAGCCCTTGCTGCTCAGCGTGTCAGGAGAGGGGCCACGCTCCGATCACAGCAGTAACTGCTCTGTACGTCACTACAGCTGCAGCATCTGTCACTCTCTTTCATTTCTCCAGCAGCTCCTGTGATCGGAGTCGGCCCCTCCCCTCTATGCCTGTGGGTGGGGTTTCATTGACTCCTGCTGGCAGAGGGAGGAGGGGCCGACTCCGATCAGAGTAGCTGCTGGAGAACTGGAATGAGGTGAGAGACGCTGCTGCTGTATGTCCTGAGAGTCAGAGCGCAGCCCCCCTCCTCACACGCTGGGATAATGTGGGGCCCCACTGAAGCCCCCTCTCTGCCCCAGCGACCCTCCCCCCCGAGGCTGTGGGGGCTGGCTGTGGGGGCTGTGTGGGGAGGCTGTGGGAAGGCTGTGTGGGGGGGGGGGGCTGTGTGTGTTGGGAAGCTGTGTGGGGGCTGTGGGGAGGCTATGTAGGAGGGCTGTGTGGGGGGGCTGTGGGGAGGCTGTGTGTGGGTGGGTGGGGGGGCCTGTGTGTGAGGCTGGGGGGGCTGTGTCTGAGTGGGGGGCAGGGCGATGGGGTTGGCAGAGGGTGGGGTTGACGTGGGGGGGGGGGCCCAGATGCTTCAGCTGTATGGGGCCCTGAAATTTCTGATGGCGGCCCTGTCTCCTGCCCTAGACATACCAGACTACGCCAAACCCTTCAGACTGTACTGTACAGAGACTGCAGGACATGCCATGTCTGTATTGACCCAATCCACAGCAAATCAACAATACCCAGTTACTTATTACTCAGCCCGACTAGAAACAGATGCAAGGAGGGCTCCATCTTGTGTGGGGGCTGTCACCACATTACAGGCCATGCTTGACAAAAGTGCAGACATTGTCTTAAAGGGAACCTGTCACATAGGTTATGCCACACTTGCTGAGGACAGCACAAGCTAGTGTCAGACCTGCTGTTCCCAGCGCTGTGTCCCTTATTCCGTAAGATGCAGGAGTTTTAGAGCCTTTACCCCTCAAATCTTATTCATGAGCAGATGTTGGCCCCACCCACCAAAGGCTAGACACGCCCACTGACAGTTATTCACTTTTCTACCTATTCAAAGTAATATGGAAAATAATCAAACAAGAAAAAGAGGGGGTGCACAATCGTGAAGCAAGTCAAATACAGGGGAAACACAGTGATGTATCTAGTTGCGCTCACCTGAGTGAGTCGTGCTTATAATATATAGGCACAACTCTCGTATTGGCGTACAGGGCTTTACTTTCAAGCCCAACACACGGCAGCCGCAGGTCCTCAGATCCCACTCGCTACCTGGCAGCGGTGGGGAATGAGTACACTTCTGATGAAGTGTCGCTACAGAAACGCGTAAAGTCTTATTCTTAGTTTGTTTTTAATTGTGCAGGGCGTAACACCCCGTAGCAGTTTTAAACCATTTTATCCTTCCGAGGACTTCGATTTTTCACGAGCTCCGGGTCGCATTTTGAATCTCCTTTCACATATTCAAAGTAATAGGTTTATCAGTTGAGGTGGGTGGGGCTAGCCACAGATGGGCATGGTTTGAAAAAAACTGACTCTTTGAATGACTCTTCTGGCTGAAAACTGCATACTTGAGCATGAAATACATGAAAACTACAGCATCTTACAGAATAAGGGACACAGCACTGGAAACAGCAGGTCTGACGCTGGCTTGTGCTGCCCTCAGCAAGGGGGGCATAACCTATGTGACAGGTTCTCTTTAACTCCTTAACGACCGCGCACCGTCTTTTGACGACGGCCGGTGCGGGTCGTTCGTCTGCAGAGTGGCCCCAGAGCTGTCTGTGTATGAAGCCAGTGACCTGGACACACTGTGTGCTGTCCAGATCACTGTCTGTGTCAAAGTGAGATTATAATGTATTAGCATATATGAATATGCTAGTACATTAATGAGTGTAAAAAAAATGTAAAACAGTTCTCCCTTCATGGGAGTCAAAAGAAAAACAGAAAAAGTGTAAGAAAAAAGAATAAAAAAATAAAAATAAAAATAAATATTTAGTAAAAAATAATTGTGCATAAATTACAAACACAAAAAAACCTACACATTTGCTATCCATGCGACCGCAATAACTTGTAGAATTAATCTAACAAGTTATTAAGTGTGAAATGTGAATGGTGTAAAAAAAATAATAAAATTCTGCAATTATTTATAAGTGAACTTAAACTATTCCCCCATAAAGTACAACTTGTCCCAAAAAAATGAGGCCTCATCCAACTGCGTCATTGAAAAAATAAAAAAAACGCAAGGAGGCAAAAACTGAAAAAATTTTCTGGTCATTGACTACTTTTCAGGCATTCGGCTTAAGGGGTTAAACTACCCAGTGACTGTTTATGCCCCTCAGGACGTTTCTGTAGCAGTGACACAGGTTCAACCACATCACCTATAGACTACTAAACATTTGACATTACAGTGTGCCCTACTGATGCCAGATCATGTTACCATTCAGTGTTGGATCAAACCACTTTGTTGCTTTGGAGCTGAAGGGGGGAGACATTGTGGGAAGTCCTTTTGTGAGTATCCCATTCCCAGAAGATGCATGACTGTACTCAGCTAATGCAGGATGAGGTAGCGGGTTCTAGATCAGCTATTAGAAAACCCTGATGTTCTTTGTGGATGGATGATGGTATACCTTAGATGAAAGGTTTTACACAGGATATGTAGTAGTCACATTATCTGAAGCACACAATGGGTTAATATCCTCCTCATCCCAGCCATGACAGAAGGAAAAGAAACGAGTATCAGGTTCAAATTATTCAAGCACTAATTGGTTACACCTCACCCATATAAGCTCTCTTCAGACAGTGAACAGACCTCTTTCATTTAAAGCAGTAAGACTTTCTTTTTTTTAAGGGTGGGATCCCTGTGCTGCCTGAGGACTCATGGAAATACAGATTTCGGTAAGTAAATCTTAGACTTCCCCTTCGTCCTCAGGCAGCATACAATCGGATTTCCACAAGCAGTACAAAATGCAGGGGTGGGGGACAGTATGCAAAATGTGCATTCTCTAAAGTACTCAGATTTATGCCAAAGATCGTAGAGAACACTAAGCAGCTACTTGGTAAATTTAATCTAATAAAGTTTTACTTTTATTTGGCAATAAGGACGCTATCTAACACAAGGTGTTGGTTCATTTCTCTCTAGCCAATGGCCATGCTTCTTGATCACGACACATAAGTATTGCTATAGGACCAGTGACAGAGGCTATGCTGACTTTGTTTTCTGTAAGAGGCCCTTGTAAGTGAAGAAACAGACTTCCAGATCCTCGTAGTATTGATTATAAGATAAGTTTACCGTTTCCTGAGGTTAACAAAGGATGAGCAGTTCGCTTCAAAGGAAGAATCTAGAAGAAAAAACTGATAAGATTCCCTGGTTAATACTGTACTCAGATGCCACATTGAAGGACTCCAGCATATCCTGAATAGTAAAAACATAACAGACAGCACCGCCAACTCAAGCGGTCCACCCAACAGCACTTCTGGGTGAATAAACCACCCAAACCGGAAGAGCCGCTACTGGCACCCTGCCCGTTTGTGGGACTTAGGTTCCAGACCAGCGAGACGTGCACTCTTACCTTTGTCTTTAATGTTGCTGGCATTTATTATTACGTGAACCGAAAACTAGACAGATATTCGGATATCATTCTTGGGAAGATAAAGCTTGTCATTTTCCTTTCCCTGGAGTCTTTAAAGAACCACTTGACAGGAGGGTAAATGGAGAATATATCATCTCATATATAGTAATATCCTAGAAGTTCACTTCATGGCTATTTGTGTTGGTGCCCTTCACACCACCTTGTTACAGGAGAATATATCCTCTCATATTGTAGTAATATCCTAGAAGTTCACTTCATGAGCACTTGTGTTGGCACCCTTCACACCACCTTGTTACAGGAGGGTAAATGGAGAATATCTCCTCTCATATTGTGGTAATATCCTAGAAGTTCACTTCATGGCTATTTGTGTTGGTGCCCTTCACACCACCTTGTTACAGGAGAATATATCCTCTCATATTGTAGTAATATCCTAGAAGTTCACTTCATGAGTATTTGTGCTGGTGCCCTTCACACAGCCTTGTTACAGGAGGGTAAATGGAGAATATAACCTCTCATGTTGTAGTAATATCCTAGAAGTTCACTTCATGAGTATTTGTGCTGGCGCCCGTCACACCATCTTGTTACAGGAGGTGAGCCACTGGAAGGAGAGAGATTTGATTCTATAGAAATCAAGCTGATGATGTGGTAAACTCCAGAGCTGAGGCTTCACCAATGTGCAGAAGGTTATACAGCATTGCCTAAGATAGACCCTTGCCAGACAGCTTTGTCTGACATATGGCAGGCTATAGACTCTCCCGATCTGGATGTAGAGGGACATAGATTAGAAGATCTCTTCATATGAGCAGTTTATAGAATATTTTCTGCAATAACACTGACATGAGAGGACATTAGTCTCTTTCCAGTTAAAATTGGAAAAAATATCATGGCCCTGAGTTTATTTTGATATACTCCTGAGTTTTTAAGAAATAGAGGGACCAGACATAAGACCCATAATTGTAACCTCTTCCAGCTAATGAAGAGACTATGCCAAGACTGATCTTATCTAGCCCAGGGAGCACACTTCTATACTCCAGCACCAACTCTAGAGGTCTAGAGAGGAGATGCTAGAAGACTAGGTCAACACCCTACACCTGACTTAAAACTGAAGTGAATTCCTTGATTCAGACTACATTCCGTCAGATTCAGGAAATTTTACCAGTAGAAGAAGCCCCTTATGTATTAGTTGAGCTTTCTAAAAACTGCACCTGTAGTTCCTCACCTCGTAGCACCCTTACACCATAAGCTGAGGTCTCATACCATTCTGTTCGAGTTGCATAAGGTGGCCTGATGGTCTAATGGGAAATAACCCTATGGTTAGTAATAAAAATGTTAAATAAGGATCCCTACTTCACATGTGGTGGACTTGCCCATTAGTAACCCCTTTATGGCGAGATCTTGGAAAATTACTAGGTAAACTCTTTAAATGGAATATCAGTCTTAATCTTGGACTAGCTATCTTAGATTTGAACTATGAGGACATACCCTACCCCTTCCAAACCGTACTATCACACTCTTTAATCGCAACTAGAAACGTCATAGCTTACCATTGGAAATCACCCTCTATTCCAAAGATTCAAGAGGTAATCTCTAGAATAAACAAACAGTGTCATTGTGAGATCCACCTAATAACTCCCCCTCATGAATCGATAAAAATCAGAGATAAGTGGTTCCCATGGTTGCAATCCAAGTACTTTCAGTAATCTCAAACTCCCTTATGTAATAGACAAATAGACGCATTTGGAGACTAGTTTTCTGATTGCCTAATGTATAGATATATGGAGTATATCTTCGGAGAAACTAAAGGTTATTATAGTCACTGTTGAATACATGCTTAATGTAAGAATTCATATATATATATCGGTGGTAAAATGGCATATGTTATTTGTTTTGTTTTTTCCCTCCCTTGTTTATTTACCTGAAGCAAATCAAATGTACTTGATTATAATGTGTTCCTGTATTGTTCTTCTCAAATCAATCAATAAATTTTATTGCTGTTAAAAAAAAATGTTAAATAAGAACTAAGCAAACAACTTGTTGACATTGAGGAGAGGGATGAGTCTTAGGAGGAGACAACCTTATCTAAATTCAATGTGGAGTTAGTAAGGGTTTCTCAATCTTGACAGGACAAATATATGTTTAAACATTGGTGAGATTTCCTCAATTCAGGGGGGACCAACCTGACCACCCGCTGATATCTTTCCTTGTAAGGGAAAATAATTACATCTAAAACAGAATAACCTTGTTTAGTACCCTGAGGATGTCCTGCTGAAAGGACCTGAGTAGAAAACTGGTCAGAGCCCCTAACAGAAAGGAAGCAGACAGCCCCAAGACAATATGGTTACAATAGAAGATTATACCTAGAACTCAACCAGTTTTTTTTTTCCTCTCTCTCTCCTTCTTCCTTTGCTCTTGACAATTAGCAAAAACCTTTGTGGAAAGGGGTGGATTTGAAAATCTTTGGTGCTGAAGAAGCTGAGAAGCGCTTGATGTGATGACACAGCTTTTGAGTAGTCTCCAATCTGATTTATGCTAGAATCACAACAATTCTAGTGAAGTATAGTGAGGAGAACCTAAGAGTAAGGATTAGAATGGTGGAAATATTTGTTATTACTATCTCCACTTGAGAACTTAACTGTGAATTGGAGAACATATATTAGACAGTGGCGGACCAGACCTTTGTACGTGAGGAACTATCTGATACCAAACTCCACTTCAACAGCAATTGAATACATGAGGCTGAACCAGTTCTCAAGACACCTGGTTTGTTGTCTGAGCCATATAGATTGAAGGGACATCTGAGGCACGTTATAGAAAAAATAAGTATAATAATTGGTTACTTCTCAATTGACACAGTTTAGAATCCATATATTGGGAGATTTCTTCTGGACCAGAGTGACCTTCCCTTTTGGAATTAAAGACTTTTTATTTTTATTCATTTATTTTATGCTTTTCTCTCTCTTTTATTTATTTCTCTTCCTCTTCAGTCATGGAACTAACTGTGAGGCCTAAACTTGGTAGGGAGAAATGGGTGGGGGGATTAAAGAAGGGGTTTTAAGAAGCTTTAGCTGTGACCATCCTTTGCCCATAAAATCATTTCGGATGAAGCGACAGTGCAATAGCTCCTCATATGGCTTTATGATTACAAAGGAAATTCACCTACAACAGGGCTGCCACAGATTTCAGGGCCCCATACAGCCACTTGGCTGGCCCCTTGCTGTACCACAAAAAATTGTGTTGGGGGTTTTCTAGATTACCATGTTATATAATTTTTTTCTCTCTCAATCTATTCTCGGGTACTTATAGAAATGATCTCTGGAACAATATACTAAAGCACTTGTGCACTGCAGTATATTGTCATTCTAGTGATCTATTACACTCTCCTGCTGGTTACAGTTTAGGCCCTTCATGGAGTGAGCCAATACATCCTGCAAGAAGTCTCTATAACTGTAAAAAGTTGAGGAAAATTCTGCAGGAGCAAAGCAGACAGGGAAAGAAAACATTAAAACAGCAGAAATATCTGCCCTCACCCTGACTAAAATAAATGTAAGCAAATGTGTGTTCCCTTACCTGCTTCCTGGGAGATGGATGCAGGGATTGCCTTACGTGACATCTTTCCGCTAGTAAGTGTAATCGCGTAACCCATGAACGTCGCCTCCAGGGACACCAATAGTGTCCCGGTGTTCACCCAACTGCGCCCAACAGGTACCAGCGCAGGAAGAAGAAGCTGCAGCCTCAGCGCACCCTAGCCCACTGCTCAGAGACAGCCAGTCAGCAGCACAGACATATCCATCGTATTTATCTAATCTACTAATGTCATATCAATCTCATCGTTGTCTCCTATTTATCTATCTATAAATCTCTCTATCAATCTATTTCATATCTATTGATATACTTTATACTTATCACATATCTATCTCCTATCTATCTCTCTCATATCTATCTATCCCATATCTATCTCCTATCTATCTATCTCCCTATCTATCTATCTCCCTATCTATCTATCTCTACTAATCTACTCTCATTCTACAATCTATCTATCTATCATCTCTTCCTCTATCAATATATCTATCCCATATCTATCTATCTATCTATCTATCCCATATCTATCTCTCTCATATCTATCTATCTCATATCTATCTATCTATCTATCTCCTATCTATCTATCCCATATCTATCCATCTATCTATCTATCCCATATCTATCTATCTATCTATCTATCTCCTATCTATCTATCCCATATCTATCCATCTATCTATCTATCCCATATCCATCTATCCCAATCTATCCACATCTATCCCATAGCATATCCATCTATCTATATATTCTACAATCCATATCTATCCTATCCCATATCTATCTATCTATCTATCTACCTCAATATATATCTATCTACCCATATCTATCTATCTCATATCTATCTATCTATCTGATCCCATTTTCTAAATCTATCTATCAATCCATATCTATCTATCTATCTATCTATCTATCCCATATCCATCTATCTATATCCATCCATCTATCTATCCCATATCCATCCATCTATCTATCCCATATCCATCCATCTATCTATCCCATATCCATCCATCTATCTATCCCATATCCATCCATCTATCTATCTATCTATCTATCTATCTATCCCATATCCATCCATCTATCTATCCCATATCCATCCATCTATCTATCTATCCCATATCCATCCATCTATCTATCTATCCCATATCTATCTTATCCCATATACTATCCCATATCTATCTATCCATATCTATCTATCCCAATCTATCTATCCCATATCTACATCCCATATCTATCTAACGTCCATTTCGATCTATCCATATCTATCTATCTCCATTTCTATCTATCCATATCTATCTATCCCATATCATCTATCTCCATATCTATCCATCTATCCCATATCTATCATCATATCCCATATCATCCCATATCTATTCTATCCCATATCTATCCCATATCTATCTATCCAATATCTAATCCCATATCTATCTACTATCTATCTATCTCAAATCTAACTATCTACCCATATCGATCTATCTATCTATCTATCCCATATCTATCTATCTATCTATCCCATATCTATCTATCTATCTATCTCATATCTATCCATCTATCTCATATCTATCCTTCTATCTATCCCATATCTATCCTTCTATCTATCCCATATCTATCCTTCTATCTATCCCATATCTATCTATCCATCTATCTATCCCATATCTTTCTATCCAATAACAATCTATCCCATATATATCATCCCATATCTATCCTATCCCATATTCTATCTATCCATGATCTATCTATCCCATATCTATCTATCTATCTATCTATCCCATATCTATCTATCTCTCTCATATCTATCTATCTCATATCTATCTATCTATCTCTCTCATATCTATCTATCTATCTCTCTCATATCTATCTCTCTCATATCTATCTATCTCTCTCTCATATCTATCTATCTATTTCATATATATATCTATTTCATATCTATCTATCTATCTCATATCTATCTCTCTCTCTCATATCTATCTATTTCATATCTATCTATCTATTTCATATCTATCTCTCTCATATCTATCTCTCTCATATCTATCTATCTATTTCATATCTATCTATCTATCTATCTATAGTATCATATCTATCTATCTCTCTCTCTCATATCTATCTCTCTCATATCTATCTATCTATCTCTCTCTCTCATATCTATCTATCTATCTCATATCTATCTATCACATATCTATCTCTCTCATATCTATCTATCTCTCTCTCTCATATCTATCTCTCTCATATCTAGTCTATCTCAATCTTATCTATCTCAATCAAGCTATCTCATATCTATCTATCTATCATGTATCTTCTATCTATCTCAGGTTTTTTTTTTCTCTCTGTCTTTCTATCTACCTATCTATCTCTCTCTCTCATATCTACCCATCTCATATCTATCTACCTATTATTAATCTCATCTTCTGATACAGTAAGGTATAAAAGAATTTAAATTTTTTATAATTAAGGCTAGGTAACACCATGTATACACACACTACATTCAAAATATATACACACACTTTATAAAACATACGTGTATGCACTCTGAACACACCCAATTCAGTATATACACATCTATATACTATCATTATTCACAGACACATGATACTTATACATGCATTATGTACACATCATTCAATATATCTCCACAGTATATAGACATACACACATATATCACACATCCATGCACAGTAATATACACACACATCCATATACAGTAAACACACATCCATGCCCAGTATACAAACACCCAACGCCCAGTATATGATGCGCACACACTCATCCATAAACATATACACCCACACCAATGCCCATATATATGCACACACACATCCTTATACAGTATATCACATCACACCCATGCCCCGATATATGCACACACTCATCAATATACAGTATACACACCACACCATGTCATATACAATATACACACACACCCATGCATAAACATATACACACTCAACATATCCATGCCCATATATATGCACCACACTTACTTTACACACTATGTGAAGATAAGCAGCCCTCCTCCTCCTGCTGCTGTTGTGCTTCCTCCCGGCCCCGGCTTCCCATGTGACCGGGCCCCCTCCTTCTCTCCCCCTCACAGGGTCCGGTCTCTCGTCACAGGCAGCCAGTGACTCTGCTGCCGGGGTATTCAGTCTGCGGAGGACCTCCTCAGTGTATCAGCAGCATCGCGGCTGCCTGTGCGGCCCTGATGCTTAGAGCTTGGGAAATAGAAGAGGCCTGGAGCCTGTTCTATTTACCAAACATCTGAAACAAAGGAGGCGGGGCCCGGCTGCTCCGGTCAAAGCGCAGGAGACAATGAAACTGTCTATATGTGCAGCTGTGACACTGTAGGCAGAGCACGGCCCTAGGAGGGTGGGCGGGCCCCTGAGAAGTTTGGGACCCTGAGATGTGTGGGGGGCCCCACCCAAGCACTCCTCTCCATAACTATATTAAAAACAGGCGACATTCCTGTGAAGCAAGGTGGCGGTACCTGCCGGCGCCGCGACCCCCTTGCTTCACAGATCGGCCGGGCCCCATACACCTGTAGTGCCTATACCCCCCTAATGGCGGCCCTGCACCTCAATAACTGAGGCAGGCTCCAGGTTAGTGATATTCCACTATTATGCCATACTGGTAAATCAGGTTACTCAGATTCCGAGCCCTGACAATGAGGAAAAAATGGCAAATGAAGCTCAACAGGCAACTGTAGCAGAAGTAATAAAAAAAAAAAAAAAAAAAAAAAGAAAATAAGTGATCATGAACACCCAGCATTCTCATCCATTTGGTCCTTTATTAACGAGTCTGCACCTGAGTAACGTCCTTTTGCAGTATACTTTTTTTTTTTTTTTTTTACAAATTATTATTATTTTAGCCATATGCTATATTGCCAGATATTGCGTTCCGAGAACCAGAGCTGAATTTGTGTGGAGTGTTGAGACTTAAAAAAAATAAACTGCGCATTTTCCTCTGGATTTCCTTCGGACTAGATAACCAATCATCTTTATGTATGGAAGCTGGTGCTGTTATTTCTCAGAAGTAAAACTGAGTATAAGAGGGTGTTTTTTGGTTTGTTTGTTTTTTCCCCTCACACGTGCTTTTACTGACATGAGCCTTCCAGTTACACTGTCAATATCAGGGAACTACACAATAAAGGTAGATAGCGGAAAGCATTACCCATTTCCAAGAAAATGCAAGAGACTTGGGCTTGAACGGCCGATTAACCTATGGGCCCTTAAAGGCATAGAGTATATTATGCCACGAATCCCTAAACAAAATTTAAAAGGGTTCTGCATTGCTAGGAGCTCTGGTATTAGGTTATGGGAAATCAGAATAGTAAAGTGAAGCGTCCTGCTCCTTAGGGGAATTTAAGCATTACACTTATTATCATTAAACGGATTCGTTATAAAGTAGCCAGAATAGGTCCTCCAGAAAAAGACCTCTATGAACCTGCCTCTCTCTAGCAAAAGGCTTGAGATAGTCAAGCATAAGCACTGATTGCAACAGATTTGGGACTTATAAAATGTATATAACAAGAGGTTTACTAAATGGAGACCCCTCCCAAAAAGAGCACCTGTGGCGTTTAAACAGAGCAGGTAACACAATTCTGTAATCTTTTGTAACGGTTTGAGACAGCGTAATCTCCCATGATTGTATTCTGAAACCTCTGATAGATTTTGCAGTTGCACACAATCAAAGAATAATTGATTAGTTTCCCTGCTTAAACACACTCACCCTGAGGCAGATTAAAAATACTCATTACCAGGGCAGGAGCCGGGAAGTTTAAGCACAGAACCTGCACCATAACTTCCAGCGTTGCTAGTCTCATTTTTGCTGCTTACCAGCTATAAGACGACATAAAATAAAATAAGTCTGCAAAACCAATCTTCTGACAGAAGAGCAAAATCAGGCAATAAATCCACAAAATTTTACCAGAACATCCGATGGCATGAAAACTCATTCCTAACTATATACCATGGAGAGTAATGCAGCAGGGCAGTGCACAGAAAAACAGAATACAAACAGCAGCCAGTCTCCTGACCCAGGAGTACAATAAGCAATACAGATCACACATGCTCCCAAAGGCAGCTTAAAGTGTGAGAGAACTCATCCTCCTACCTTTGGCACCATGGAGAGTACGCAGCCTGGCAGGCACATAGAAACGCCCTGTATGCCATCAGAAGGCAGACCCTCTCGGAGACTGTGCCTCTCTACCTGGTGTAGAGCATAAAGATGTCCGAGCTAACAGCGTGTAAGAAGCTCTGCTGAGTTTGAACAGGAACGCAGGCTGATACATCCCAAGGCCATGGCTGCCCCAGAAACTCGTGGATTCCAGGCAGATCGGGGAGTAGTGGGGGAATGAGGAGAGATGCACCAAGAAACTCTGGGTCTCCGCCACAGGCCACTGTAGTAAAATAATAAACCTAGAAATCGTGAATAGTAAAATTATTATAAAAATAATAAGTCTAGCTGTGACAGGAAGAAAAAGCATGTCTGTTCACTGTCTGAGGAGAGCTTATATGGGGAGGTGGAACCAATTAGTGCTTGAATTATTTGAACCTTATACTCGTTTCTTTTCCTTCTGTCATAGCTGGGTTGAGGAGGATATTAACCCATTGTGTGCTGCCTAGGGACGAAGGGGAATGTTATATAACTTAAACACTGTAATTGTCTGGTTAATATCCGAGAACAATCTCAGGTGTTGGAACTCATGGTTTGCTTTAAAAATAAAACATTTTCCCCATTCTGTGCGACTTCTCTCAATAAAGTTCAAATTTTCTGTACGTTTTCCTCTCCGGGAATATTACACCTTACCTTCTGTGTGAATTTTATTATGTATAACTAGACGTGATTTCTGTGTAAAACATTTCCCACATTCTGCACATGAAAAAGGCTTCTCTCCTGTGTGAATTCTCTCGTGTGTAACTAGATACGATTTATTTCTGAAGGACTTCCCACATTCTAAACATGAAAAAGGATTCTCTCCTGTGTGAATTCTTTCATGTGTAACTAGATATGATTTATTTCTGAAGGATTTCCCACATTCTGAACATGAAAAAGGCTTTTCTCCTGTGTGAATTCTCTTGTGTCTAACAAAATGTGATTTGTTTGTAAAAGATTTCCCACATTCCTGCACATGAATCTGAGGTCGAGCTGGGGGGGAGGGGAGGCCGCATATGTGTACACAACGTAGAGTATGAGTGGCTCTCTCTACTAGCATCTACATAACAATTATACCCCACATGCCAAGGAACTGACACACAAAGCGCGTTGCTTCTGCGCGCGAGAGTGCACACTCACCCATCACATATCACGGGACTTACATGTGAGTATAGCATCTGCACCTAAAGAGATATCCACCTTCGAGCTGATCCACTGTACCTATCTACCTAGTGTGCTAGAGAGTCACTGGCTGTAGTGTCTCGACTAGTTCTAATATGTGTATCTATCTCTCATCATTCTATATGAGTGGTTGGGGATTTGGGGAAATATGAGATTAGGTAATGTTACGAGACTATAGTTCTGCCACAGTTGATATTGCTTCACGATAGCTACACAAGGACTGTCTTAAACTGAGTGTAGCGAATCTTGTCGACCAAAAGTGGTTCTATGGCAGCGAGTGATAAAAGCGGTCTTCAATCATGGTTAGTGCCTATGAATAATGCTTGCATGTAGTTGATAACAATGAGAGTGACAGGTTATTGACTTACATCGAAAGAATATTAGCGTGTCTACAATTATTAGTGTGACATGCGATGGACATGATCACGTTGACATCAATCAGCAGTCAGCAGTAGGAGACCAGTGGCAATATAGGGATATGATGTAGTAGATGAAGTGTGCTATTGTTGGGAAGCACATGCACAAGGGAGAGATATTTCAAATGAGTGTGGTTTGCTAGGGTTGAAGAGTTTAAAATTGATAGTGGTGAGTCACGTGCAGATATAACATCAAATGATCACAATTATTGGGGACAAATTTGATGAGTGAGGCAGGAGATGTTGGAGTGATGGACTACTGTGGATGTTAGTTAGGAAGGTGGTGTAACTAAGGTCGCAGGTGTGAGTGATAGTGGGTGTATGTTACAGACAACTGTGCATGGACTGCAAGTGAGAGTGTGAGAGAACTAGTGTCAGAGTTAGATAGACATAGGTTAGTGTATGGAGTGTGATGTAGCACTAGGACATTTGTGTCAGTACTGGGAGTGGTACACTGGAGTTGTTCTGGAGTTACTATACTAGAGTGCGAGTTAGTGAGAGGTGAGAGTGTGAGTATGATATGGAACTCACTTATGATAGTTAACACATGGGACACGATAGATGTGAGAGTGTTGGGAGGGAATAGTCACAGACATAGACATGACTAGGTTTTTGATCACTCAGGGGGGGGAATGTCGGTTAGTTTAAAGGATGGAGATATCAGGTGTGTTAGGATTGAGTCACAACATATGTGTGAGAGTTACTATGGTATGGTGAGTGTATGGATGATTAGTCAACACTGATGTGACTGGACATATCTACTATGCACACAGTGTCTCGTGAGAGATATTAGAAGTTGTCTGAGTATTTTGTGTGATAGACACACGATGACGAAGTGTGAATCTGGATTTCATACACGTGATTTGGTAGCGCGATACTTGGTAAAGAGACACATTGATATGAGTATAGATGATGTGGATGTGTGGTGAGTTGGAGGAGTTGACATGATACAATATGGTATATGTAAAGGGTGATGGGAAGGCATTACTAGGACGGTGGGAGATGTATCACTGGAGAGTAGAGGGAGTGGGAAGTGGGAAACACGACGTGAGGGCATGATGAGTGTGATATTACAGGATCACTGTGATTATGTTTTGACTAGGTAATATGCGCGATGTATTGCGGAGAGTGTGTGTAGAGAGAGGTAACATGTTAGTGATACATAGTCTAGTTCAAAGAACAGAAGTCATGCGGATATGTCAACATGTGAGACAACACACACACATGTAATTGAGTGATTGAGTTTGAATGCTGTCATGTGGAGGAGGATAGACATCTAGACCAGGGTCATCATAATGATATTAGTGCAGACATATGGTCTGATGGGAGTATATGAGACTGGGGGTATGGTGATATGTGTTCTGGTACATCTGAATATGCGAAAGAGACTGAGCGTATATGTGTTGTGGATTAGATGATACTATGATAGGTGTGTAGACTCATTTACAGGTCTATTCGTCGTGATACACAATGAGGTGAACAGTGAGACATCAGTAAGCACACTTTCTGGATAAGATTGCATGTGTCTAATTTGAGTAAGGACACACGAGAGATGTGAGAGTGGGGTGGGGGGGGTGGGATTAGAGAGGTGTGTATTATATTAAGGTAGGGAGAAGGTGAGTAATGTAGGGGTTGAGTAGGTTTAGTTGTTTAGGGGGGAGTGTTTGTGAGTGAGAGTTTGGTGTGAGAGTTACTTGATCTATATTGTCGTGATTGTGTGATGATAGGATGACATGTATGTTGATGTAACGCTACATACACAATTATTAAGATGGTGGAGGCGGAAAGAGGATATTTTGTAATTATAAAGATAGATATATTTAAATGATAGCGACAGCGTATGGATTATCTCGATTATTAATAGGATTATTGGGTGAGTAGGACATACATGTGTGATGAAATGGTATGGGATAGATACACACGGATTAAAGTAGTGGAGGATTTGTGTGGGTGTTGCGTAAATAGGTTCAGGTTGTCTGAGGGGGGGTATTTGGTTGTCATGGGGGACATAGGGGACATTCATAGAGTATTGGGTGGGGAGATTTTGTTGGGGGGTGTGTATATGAGGGTGTGTTTTTGGGTGGGGGGGGGTGGGGTGGGGTGGTGGTGGGTTGGGGGGGGGGTGGTGGTTGTAGTTTGGAATTATGGGGTGTGATAGGTGAGGAGTGGGAGAGATAGTCAAAGATTTAGATGAGAGAGGATATGAGACAAGGGGGTGAGGAGTTGATGAGTAGTGGGATATGATGAAGAGGACTATAGAAAGTAGATTGGGAGTGAGGGGATGGGATTCTATGTATTATCACTATAAGGATGTAGTATGATCGATAATCTGTAGGAGAGACTTATAGAACTATGTATATTTCTCTCTGGGATGTGTGTGAGGTGAGGTGGGTGGGGGGTTAGAGGGAGGGCGGTGGTGTGGAGGTGGGGGAGTTTAAAAGGGGGGAAGAGAAAGAAGAGAGAGTATATTGGGGGTTGATGTTTTGGAGGTTAGGGATGTAGTGTATATGTTGGGGGTAGGAGTATTGATGTGTCTGTGGTGCATCTGACTAATTCTAATAGAACAGATATTGGGCATGAGAACGGTTTTTCTATCTCTCCCCTGCACTGCTGTATTAGGACACATCTTGATTATAGTAACTCACATCAACCAGCTGCCCTGGTCTGTTTCTGAGCAGGGTTTGTTTGTTGTTGTTGGAGATTGTGGAGATTTGTGGACAGACAAGCAGGAGGAGTGTACTAGATCTTTCATCTCTGTCATATCTATATATATTAACTCTATGCTATGGGGGTGGGGGGGAGGCGGAAGGGAGACGATGGGGGTGCGGCTAGCGCATCAGCCTCAAACCCCTATGGGGGGGGGGACTGGGGGGGGGGGTTGTGGACACACACAATTACACACAGCGCGCACATATAAGTATTTTATTGGGGTTTTTTATAAAGAGTTTGTAATATATATTAATAGTTGAAATCACCACTGCTTCTGCTATTAGTATACACACGCTTCACAGAGCCTCTCCCACTCTTAGATCAAGCCCTCACCCTGCTGTCTCATGTCTCCGTGGAGCTGACAATACAGCGTGATCTAGCCAGCAAGAGAGCCTGCAGCAGACCTAGGCAGGGCACACACAGGGTTAAACTCATTGGCAAGCAAACCCCCTCGCCCTCGTTCGATCCCCATGTCCATAGATAGAATGAGAGCTGTCTTTGTGCTGAGGGGTGAGGTGGGGGAAGAGGGAGGAGAAGAGAGCAACAAAGATAAGTCTCCCCTGAGTCAAAAATGCTTTGCTGCCAGAAGCATTGAAGTGGGCTGAAAGCTTGATAATGATACAACTCCTTTTAACATTTCAGCTCTCAGCATCAGTGTCTTATGTTTCAGCCACAGTCTCGAATGCTAGCATCCTCTCCTCAATAGACTTCTATGGGCAGCTTGGTACATTTTTAGAGTAAGTGAGAAATTGAGGGGAGCCTGATAAGTGGAGAAACAAGTCACAGAGATAAGATGCCATTTACTTCAAAGGATCAAACTTAGGTGAAAGGGAAGGTTGCCCACTGCAAAATACTGATGAACACACTTACAATGCAGGTGTTTGGGGGGAGTCCTTAGTAGGGTACTTTACATTGACTTCTGCAGGATCCAATCACATGGTTATATGTAATGCACCATGTTTAGCTTAGTTATTTTTTTACACTCATACTATTAGATTTATTTAAGTGGAAAAAAAAGGCATTTGAAAGCCAAAAAGGACACTATACGTGAAAGGGCAAGAATTCTATTACTAATTCACCATTGCACATGATATGAATACCATTTAAAAAACTAGAAACCAGATGGCCTCCCCCCACAAACATGCCTTCAGGGGAAATGGGGCAAATGGCAATCCTACCATGTGCCATAATACGTAGTTAGTGTGAAAACTTTACTATATATCAATTAGAGCCTTAGGGCACATCCACTCTGCATCGCTTCTTGTTGGGTTTTCAGATGGTTTAAGGATTTGGAAAAAGTCTGAAAACCGTCAAAAACCATCCCTCTAGATTTTAATAGAAAATTCTGTTCCGTAGTCTACACTGAATGGATTTTCAGCTGCAGGCGTTCTGGAAAATTTTGAGCATGCACAATGTTCACCAGGTTTTGGACAGAAGGTGTGCAAATTCAATGGTTATGGGAGATGGGCAAATCTGCAACAGGAAAAAAGTCCCCCAAAACCATTCAAAAGACGATAAAATAAAGGCCAGATTCTTATACAGAATCCTACTTGGATTTTACATATTTGTGTGGGCCGTTTCCCTAAGGGGCCGTAATACACCCGGGACGGGACAAATACGGAACACAGGGGACGGCTTTGTCCGCAGTTTGCGGATCAACCCTCCCCCTTTGTGCCAACATGTTCATGTTCCGCCTGAAAACCCGGGCGGAAGAATGAACATGTTCAATGTTTTTCGGACCGCCGGCGGTCTAAAAAAATGTCCGGTGGAAAATGCGGTGGACTGTCCCCACTGCACAGATTTTCCATTAAGATCCGTGTTAAAGTTTGACAGCCGGTTTACAGACGGCTTTCAAAACTGAAAACCATCTAAAACCTGATTTAAAAACCTGTCTGTGGGGACAAGCCATACCCCTTGTTATTGTTGCATCATTGTTTCTCTGGGTGATACAATATTACAATCGATATAATTTGTTAAAGGGGTTTTGCCACAAAGTAAAATTGACGTGGAAAGTTTGAAAATTAAATAATAAAAATTTTCACCATTATTAAAAACTCTGCACCGTTTTTGTTTTAGCTGCTCCTTTAGTGATCCATTGTTTACAGCTCGTCTCCAGGGGATACGACCAGGGCGCAGAGCTCCTCAGTCCTGGTCGTATATGCTCAGACATGACCTTGTCACGGATGCCCCTGCGACCCTCGTCGCGGGTCGCAGGCGCATCCGTGCCCCGACTCTGAGCGGCGCCCCGTCCCGCACCTCGGGTCCGGGGTCCGCTCATCCCGCTGCCCGGGTCCCCAGTGACTTACCCGGCCTCGCTCCTGCCCCGTCCGTCTCGGTCCCTCGGCGTGCGCGGCGCCGCCCCTTAGGGAGCGCGCGCGCCGGCAGTCTGAGATTTAAAGGGACAGTGCGCCGGTAATTGGCCATTACCGGGCACTGCTCCTATTTTAGCCCAGCCTCTTCCCAGTGGCCTTTGCCGGATCTTTAGTGCACATGCCTATTGGGAAAGCGTTCCAGAAAGCCTTGTCTCGCCTACTGTGTACCGAACCCTTTTGCTTACGTTTATCGACCACGATCCTTGCCGCCTGCCCTGACCTTCTGCCTGTCTACGTTCACGAACCTCAGCCGCCTCCCTGACCTTCTTGCCTGTCCCCGACTACGAGCCTGACTGCCGATTCTGTACCTCGCCTACCCTTGGCCGCCACCGCAGGCAAGCCCCGCCAGTGGTAGTGACCTGGTGGACTCCCGCCGCAGCAAGTCCATCCCGCTTTGCGGCGGGCTCTGGTGAATACCGGGACCCACTTAGATTCCACTCCCTGGTGTGGGCTTACGCCATCGCCTGCGGTGGTCCAGCGGATCCACCTCCAGACCGTAACAGTAAGATCCGGCCATGGATCCCGCCAAGGCGTCCTTGCCGAGCGTCGCCAATATCACCACCGTCGTGGTCAAGCAATCAAAACAGATCGCGCAGCAAGCACAGCAGCTCGAGCAGCTCTCCTCCATGATGCAGCAGCTCATCGCCACTCAGCAGCAGCAGTCGGCTGCAGTGGTTCCTCCCGTGACAGTCGCTCCAGTTGGTCCTAAGCTCCGCTTGGCCATGCCGACAAAGTTCGACGGGGACCCTAAGGCCTGCAGGGGCTTCATCACCCAGTGCTCCCTTCATGTGGAACTTATGGCTGGTCAGTTCCCTTCGGAAAGATCCAAGGTGGCCTTCGTGGTCAGTCTCCTCTCTGGTAAAGCCCTGGCCTGGGCAACTCCTCTCTGGGACCGAGGCGATCCGGTCACCGCTGACCTGGTGACATTTCTACAGGAATTCCGTAGTGTCTTCGAAGAGCCTGCCCGCGCTTCGTCTGCTGAGACCGCCCTGTTGAACCTGCAACAAGGGAACGCCTCCGTGGGAGACTACGCCGTGCAGTTCCGCACACTTGCATCGGAGCTGGCTTGGAACGATTCAGCGTTGTGCGCCACGTTCAGGAAGGGTCTCTCCAGCCAGATTAAGGATGCCCTCGCCGCCCGGGACTATACGTCTTCTTTAAGCGAGCTCATCCATTTGGCTAACCGGATTGATATCCGCTTCACAGAGAGACGTGAGGAGCTCCGCCAAGAGCAAGAACCAGTCCTCCCACGCCGCCTGTCCCGTCCTGCTCCGGTGTTTCTACGGCCTCCACAGCCTCCTTCCCAGCCAGCCGTGGAAGAGGCCATGCCAGTGGATAGAGCCCACCTGACTCCGCAGGAACTTGACCAACGGCGTAAGGAAAACCTATGTCTCTACTGTGGCAGCCCTGAACATCTCCTCAGGGGTTGCATGCTCCGTCCGTGGCGGCCGGGGAGACGAGCGCACCTAGGCTACGTGGGAGAGGCGTCCCTAGGGGTGTGCAGTCCCTCTCCTCGTCTGAACATACCCGTCCTGGTCAGCACGGAAGCCGGGACCCACTTTCAAGCTTCAGCCTTCCTGGACTCCGGTTCGGCTGGGAACTTCTTGGACGCTGCCATGGTGTCTCAACACCATCTTCCCGTGGTTCTCCTGGAGAAACCCCTATCCATCTCCTCCGTCAGTGGGGAGATCCTCAGCGATCTAGTCCGTTACCGTACGGAGCCACTGTTCCTTCAAATTGGAGCACTGCATAAAGAGAGACTGTCGTTCTATGTGTTACCCCGGTCTTCCTCGCCCATCCTATTGGGTCTTCCGTGGCTGCAGCAACATGCCCCGGTGCTTGACTGGCAGACGGGCGAAGTTTTGCGATGGGGCCCAGAGTGTCGGTCTCGCTGTTTGGTGGCGCCTCGCCCGGTGCTTACCGCTTCTCCGGTACCGTCTAAAGCTCTAGCGGGTCTCCCCGCGTCATATCGTGAGTTTTCTGATGTCTTTTCCGAGAAGCAAGCAGAGACCTTGCCGCCACATCGTCCATATGATTGCCCGATTGATCTTCTGCCCGGTACCAGCCCTCCTCGGGGCAGAGTCTACCCCTTATCCGTTCCTGAGACTCAAGCCATGTCTGAGTACATCCGGGAAAATCTACAGAAAGGATTTATTCGAAAGTCCTCCTCTCCCGCGGGAGCAGGATTCTTCTTTGTGGAAAAGGACGGCTCCCTACGACCCTGCATCGACTACCGGGGTCTGAACAAGATCACGGTAAAGAACCGGTACCCTCTACCGTTGATCACGGAACTATTCGACCGTCTACAGGGCGCAAGGGTCTTTTCCAAGCTGGATCTGAGAGGGGCCTACAATTTGGTCCGGATCCGCAAGGGCGATGAGTGGAAGACGGCCTTCAACACCAGAGACGGCCACTTCGAGTACCTGGTGATGCCTTTCGGACTCTGTAATGCGCCTGCCGTCTTCCAGGAGTTCGTTAATGATGTCTTCAGGGATCTTCTCTATACCTGTGTCGTGGTCTACCTGGACGACATCCTGATATACTCTCCTGATCTTGAGACTCACCGCCTTCACGTCCGTCAAGTGCTACAGCGCCTACGAGCTAATCACTTGTATGCCAAATTAGGGAAGTGCCTCTTCCATCAAGTCAGCCTTCCGTTCCTGGGTTATATTATCTCGGACCAAGGGCTACGGATGGACCCAGCCAAGTTGTCAGCCGTATTGCAATGGCCACGCCCAGTGGGCCTGCGGGCCATACAACGGTTCCTGGGCTTCTGCAACTTCTACCGGCAGTTTATTCCGCACTTCTCCACGCTGGTGGCTCCCATTGTGGCCCTTACGAGGAAGAACGCCAATCCACGGAGCTGGCCTTCCGAGGCCGAGGAAGCGTTCTCCAAGCTAAAAACGGCCTTTGCCTCTGCGTCCATCCTGTCGCGGCCAGACCCAGCGAAACCCTTCTCGCTTGAAGTAGACGCCTCATCGGTAGGCGCTGGAGCAGTCCTCACGCAAAAAGGGCCCACAGGCAAAACAGTCACTTGTGGCTTCTTCTCTAAAACCTTTTCACAGGCGGAGAGGAATTACACCATTGGAGATCGGGAATTATTAGCCATAAAACTGGCCCTGGAAGAATGGCGATATTTGCTGGAAGGGGCCCGGCATCCCATTTGTATCTACTCGGATCATAAAAACCTCCAGTACCTCCAGACTGCCCAGCGACTTAATCCACGCCAGGCTAGGTGGTCGCTTTTCTTCTCCCGCTTTAATTTTCAGATTCATTTCCGCCCTGCCGAGAAAAACGTGAAGGCAGATGCCCTCTCCCGTGCCTCCGACGTGGTGGGTGAAGAAGCGATCCCAGAGCACATAATTCCTCCGGAACGCCTTATCTCCGCAGCCCCTGTCGTCCTCCGGAACGTCCCACCGGGGAAGACATACGTCCGCCCTGCGCTCCGTAGGCGTATCCTGAAGTGGGGTCACTGCTCACTGGTGGCCGGGCATTCCGGTGCCCACAAGACGTTTCTCCTGATTTCCCGGTACTATTGGTGGCAGGACCTCGCTAAGGACGTTAGAGTTCGTCCAGGCGTGTACCTCCTGTGCTCGCAACAAGGCTCCTCGCCACAAGCCGGCACCCACTGCCCATCCCTACGCAACCATGGTCTCACGTAGCGATGGACTTCATAACCGACCTACCCCCGTCGTCCGGTAATACCGTTGTGTGGGTGGTGGTAGACCGGTTTTCTAAAATGGCACATTTTGTCCCCTTGCCAGGTCTGCCTTCGGCCCCGCGCCTGGCCGAGCTATTTTTTCTCCACATTTTTCGTCTGCACGGTCTCCCTCTCCAAATCATCTCTGATCGGGGGGTGCAGTTTGTTTCTAAATTCTGGCGGGCCCTTTGCGCTAAACTCCAGGTGAAGCTTGACTTCTCCTCGGCTTACCACCCTCAGACGAATGGCCAGGTGGAGAGAGTGAATCAAGTTCTGGGGATGTTACCTGCGCCACTTCGTGTCTGCACGGCAAAATGACTGGGCCAACTTACTTCCTTGGGCGGAATTTTCGTATAATTCCCTAGAGTCAGAGTCCGCGGGTGCCTCTCCCTTCTACGTTGTGTACGGCTTACATCCCCGCCCACCTCTCCCACTAGCATCCTCATCCGAGGTCCCAGCTGCTGACACTCTGGTCCAGGACATAGGGACCATTTGGTCCCTGACCCGCCAATCCCTGCTCCGTGCGTCTGACCGCATGAAGGCGCAGGCAGATAAAAGAAGAAGCCCTCCTCCTGTCTTCTCCCCGGGTGATAAGGTGTGGCTGTCAGCCCGATATGTCCGCCTCAAAATCCCCTCCTACAAACTTAAAGAAATCCTGGGTATGAGGAGGACTAGAGGGAAACGTTATTTTCTAGTCGACTGGAAGGGGTTCGGGCCCGAGGAAAGATCGTGGGAGCCGGAGGAGAACATCCTGGACCGCAGCATTATTCAGAAATTTCTCCACTCTAAAAAGAAGGGGGGACCCAAGGGGGGGGGGGGTACTGTCACGGATGCCCCTGCGACCCTCGTCCCGGGTCGCAGGCGCATCCGTGCCCCGACTCTGAGCGGCGCCCCGTCCCGCACCTCGGGTCCGGGGTCCGCTCATCCCGCTGCCCGGGTCCCCAGTGACTTACCCGGCCTCGCTCCTGCCCCGTCCGTCTCGGTCTCTCGGCGTGCGCGGCGCCGCCAGTCTGAGATTTAAAGGGACAGTGCGCCGGTAATTGGCCATTACCGGGCACTGCTCCTATTTTAGCCCAGCCTCTTCCCAGTGGCCTTTGCCGGATCTTTAGTGCACATGCCTATTGGGAAAGCGTTCCAGAAAGCCTTGTCTCGCCTACCGTGTACCGAACCCTTTTGCTTACGTTTATCGACCACGATCCTTGCCGCCTGCCCTGACCTTCTGCCTGTCTACGTTCACGAACCTCAGCCGCCTGCCCAGACCACCTTGCCTGTCCCCGACTACGAGCCTGACTGCCGATTCTGTACCTCGCCTACCCTTGGCCGCCACTGCAGGCAAGCCCCGCCAGTGGTAGTGACCTGGTGGACTCCCGCCGCAGCAAGTCCATCCCGCTTTGCGGCGGGCTCTGGTGAATACCGGGACCCACTTAGATTCCACTCCCTGGTGTGGGCTTACGCCATCGCCTGCGGTGGTCCAGCGGATCCACCTCCAGACCGTAACAGACCTCTCTTCTCAGGTAGCTAATGAGTATCCAAACCCCGGGTGCTGTCATTCTACTCCTGTCCTTTCGACTAGTTAGTAATAAGTCAAACAGTGCAAATAACAAAAAAGAAACCTCAATGAGGTATGTGCATTGGTAAAGAGGAAAAAAAAAAATCCACAGGTTAAGTTCCTGCAGGGATTTGAACCAAGGACCTTTGTGCTGTAAAACAAAAATGTTACCTCCGAGCTACAGTGTAGCTACTTACAATTCTATACAAAAAGACCTACCTTTTTGACTAAGAGAGGAAATGCCGGTGATGCCCCATCTGGGGGTCACATGATATGCAATCGGGCCCCCGGGACAAGCATTTTTTGGGTGCCCATCGAGTAAACCAATTTGGCGCTCCCCCTCCCCCCTCACCCCCCCCAAAAAATTGCCCCCCCCCACACTTTTTCCCCCCCCCTGCGCCTTTTTCCGGGCCCCCTAATTTTTCTGAAATTTCCACATGATTTTGCCCACCCTCCTCACATTTCACGGGAACAATGAAAATAAAAGCGATGAAAAAAAATTTGTTTTTTTTAAAAACACTCACCTCCAAAAACCCTTAATACCCCAAAATAACGTCACCAAAACATACCCCATAATGGAGAAAAAAATCTCCGGACGAATAAAATTGTTACAAAAAAACCCCCCCAAACAAAACAGACCCTAAACTTTACATTTAAAAGGATCAAATAATCCTGCCAAAAACCCTGCCCCAAACGCGACCACCACACCATGGGTACCAGGCTTGATTTACATTAAACCCCCCGCCATCAGGACCATAAAAGGGGGTAGACACTAGTTGTATGTAGATGCTCGCAGAAATAAAAGTGATTACACGCATTAAAATTTAGTGATACAGATGTTTTTTTTCTGACCATCGTTCACTTTCCCTTTTTTTCCCCAAAACCCGGGTTTCACGCCTTCAGCTAAAATTTCTCCGGCCAATACCGTCCTTGCAGTTTTTGGACACAAATATCTTAAAAACCTCGCTTTTTTTTCCCCGGCAACTCCTTATTTATATATATACGCCCCTCAGACAGGTAATATGCCCCCCTTAGACAGGCAGGTTATTAATAAAAGGGGGCACTCAGGCAGGTTTTAACAGGGGCACACAGGCAGTTTTATAGAGATAGGGGGCTCAGCAGGTTAAAAATTAGGGGCTCAGACAAGTGTATATAGGGGCCCACACAGACGGCACAAGGAAAAGGGGGGCCGGCAGGGTGTAAGATTAGGGGTCAGGCAGGTGTATAGATTAGGGGCCGGGCAGGGTATAGATATAGGGGGCTCAGGCAGGCGTATAGATATAGGGGCTGGGCAGGCTTTAGATTAGGGGCCAGGCAGGGTATAGATAAGGGGGCCCTCAGGCAAGGTAAAGTTTAAAAAGGGGCTCCCCCCAGGCGTATAGATAAAAGGGGCTCAGGCGGGCGTAAAAAATTTTAGGGGCCAGGCAGGGATGGGGAATATAGGGGCTCAGGCCAGGGATAAAATAAGGGGCCCAAAAGGCAGGCGTATGATATGGGGTCAGCGGGCGTTAGATAAGGGTCAGGAAAGGCGTATAGATATGGGGGCCCCTCAGGCGGGCGCATAGGATACGGGCTCAGGCGGGATAGAGATGGGCTAGGCAGGGGTAAAATAGGGGCTCGGGCGGGGTATAGAAAAAGGGCCAGGCAGGCATATAGTTATAGGGGGCCCAAGGAAAAGGGGTTTTTATTAAAATGCTCAGGCATATAATATAGGGGCCAGGCGGGGGTATATAGGGGCCAGGCGGGGGTATCCAGGGCTCAGAGGCATTTGATATGGGGGGCTCAGGCAGGGTTATATAGGGGGCTTGGCAGGCATTAGATTAGGGAGCTCAGCAGGCATATAGATATGGGGCTCGGGCGGGGGATAAAAGGGGCTCAGGCAGGGGTATATAGGGGCTTAAAGGCAGGCAATAGAAATAGGGGCTCAGGCAGGGGGTATAAGGGGGCCCCCAGGCGGGAAAATTATAGGGGTTTTCAGGCAGGGGTATATGGGGGCCCCTTCAGGCAGGGTTAAATAGGGGTCAGGCAGGGGTAATGGGGGGCCCTCAGGAGGGGAAAAAATATAGGGGCTCAGGGGGCAATAAAAAAAGGGGCTCAGGCAGGGGTAATAGGGGGTCAGGCAAGGCATATAAAATATAGGTTTCGGCGGGGTTAATATAGGGGCTCAGGCAGGGGAATGGGGCCAGGCGGCATTAATAGAGGGGCTCAGGCAGGCTTTTATAGATAGAGGGGCCAGGCGGCTTTATAGAAGAGGGGCCAGGCAGGCGTATAGTGAGGGGCTGGGCAGGCGTATAATAGGGGGGCTCGGGGGCAGGCCCGATAGATAGGGGGGGCCTCAGGACGTTAGATAGAGGGGTTTTTTTACCCCAGGGTTAAATAGGGAAATAGGAGGCATTTAATATAGCGGGCACTCTCGGTAAAAATAAAACATTAAATACTCACCTTCCCCTGCCCCCCGGGCCGAGCTTCCCTTCAGGTAAAACGCCTCCACCCCGGGGAAAACGCCCTCCGGCATTTTTCTCGGGCGCACAGCCTTACGGGCTTGCGCTCAGGACAGGCCGGCGCGATGACACCCCACTTCATCGCGACCCTGCCCACTGAGCTGCACGGGGGCCAAAAACGGTTCCTCAGCACAAAATTGAGGTCGACACTGTCTGCGGGCAGGGACGCTCGTTTCCCCCCTCCCTCCGCAGCACCCCGCATCTGCGTCCCCCCCCCGGGGCGCCACATACAGGGGGAGGCCGGCGTTTTCAGACCCACGGCAGTGGCCCCTGAACCCGGAAAAGGTTTTTGGGGGGCCCCGCCTGCCCCCCCCTTGGGGGACAGGCAGAGGTGGGGGGCCCGGCGACCCCACCCCCCCCTACCCCCTTTTACCCCGCCCCCCTGTATGCAATTCAAACAAATCACACCCCCCCCCCCTGCTGGCTCCAAGCGAAATCTGTTTGCTGGAAAAAAAAAATGGGATCGTGGAAAAAACCCCTTTAAGCACGTAGCGGGATCATGGTTTTTTAAACCTTTTTGTTCCTTTTATTTTACTCTGAAATATGTATTTCTTATATACATTTGATTTAAAATGCGAGTTTTTTTTTTGAAGGGGTTTTTCTATTTTTTGGTTCTCAGCTTTTTTGGTATGTGCATTAAATAGGGACTCCCCCAAGACCCTCTACCCCCCTTTTTATTTTTTTTGTGTCTACGAAACTTGTTCATTCCACCTGCGTGATTTGTGGAGTGTTTTTCTGTTTTTTTTCCATAAAAAAAATCATCCATTCCCGGACTTTTGTCTGTAAAAAAAAAATAGTCAGCATTGTACATGTTTTTGGGAAGGACCCCCTTTCTTCCCCCAAATTCATTAACCTTGTTTTTTTGGGATTTTATGGAGAAAAAAAATTTGAACTAAAATAGGTGTAATGAAAATGGAAAAAACAAAAAAAAACTAACAGGACAGAATCACCTGGGAAAAAAACTTCTACCCCCAACAGCAGATTTACCCCTTTTGTTTTTAACCTTCAAACATTTTCAAAGCCTCATGTAGAAAAACATTTTCTTTTCACCTGATCTGTGTAACAAATGTTTCATCTTCTTCTAGGGATATCTGACAAAGAAAACATGAATAGTGGCATGTGCTCGGGATCGAAAAACTGTAACAAGGTAAAGAAAAAATATTTATTTCATAACTCTGTGATATTAAGAAAGCTCAGGAAAGAGAAGCATTCATATCAGGGATGGGACCCAAGGCATTGTGTCGACCCCTTCATCTCTGTAGCATGGAAAAAAGGGCACTGAGCAGTCATTCAGGCAAGGTCCCTCCTTCCACCCCGTAACTGCAAAATATCTGTCCAAGGAAATGTAAGATTTGAAATGTTTTTTATTTTTTTAAAATCTGTAAATTGTCCAACCTTCCTCAATGCTGCCATAGATGACTGCTAAATTTACCCATCCTTTGTCCTGGACAAGGGCAACCTGCAATCCTATAGTGCCTAAAGGGAAAATGAAGAACCTGCTTTTGACTCAAGTTTCTCTGCCATTCTTCTTTCCCTTAAAATTGTCGTCTTTTTAACCTAAGAAATAGATTTCCACTAATAAAGTCACTCTAGTCTGGTTTCTAACTGCTTATTAGACTCTAAATATACTGTTAGAAAAACAAACAAAAAAATCAAAACCCTTTTTTTTAATCCAGAAAACATAGAATATTTGCTATTATAAACATTGATGGCGTAGTGATAAGAGATGTCATCAATGCCTGAAAGGTGCCGGTCCCACCTCTAGGACCCACATCTATCTTCACAGTCGCTCTCCATTCATCTCAATGGGAGTTCTGGGTGCAGCCGAATTCAGCTGTACTAAGTACACTAATTTCAATTAAGAAAGAACCAAAAACTTTCAGGGTCCTTTTTGGAATAGTTTTTGGTCCCCCGACCTACTAATGTTGGCAAAATTCCAATCAATGCCATCAATGTCTGTAATGGCAAAACGCCTTTTAAGGGTGGTGCCACATGTAGCATTTTTTGGAAAATGCTGCAGGTTTTTTTGGGCAATTTTTCATGCATTTTTGTAACCAAAGTCAAGAGTGCATTGGAATGGGAAATAGAAATTAATAACATATTTTTCCTTCCTGCTGGATCCACTTCTGGCTTGAAAAAAACATTTTAAAAAACATTTAAAACTACAGTGGCTTTTTTCCAAACCAAAATAGTAGTGTGTTAACCCAGCATTATGGTGGGAAGCCCCATGTTTTTTCCTGTGAAAATTTGTCAAAAAAAAACAAAAAAAAAAAGCAATTCAAACCACAAATTTGACTAAAACCCCCCCTGTATGAAGCTTTTTAGGCCCCAAAAACTCACTCTTTTGCCCCCTAGTAACCTTGGGCAAAAAAGTGAGTTTTTTAAAACCTAAACAGGTTCAACATGTGGCCCCCAAGTTTTTTTAGGGGGCAGGAAAAGGAGAAAAACCCTTAAAAATTTGATTTCTATGTGGGCTTATTTTTTAAAAATAAGTTACTTTTTTCTAAGGGGGGGTTTTTCTTTAAACCCAAACAAAAATTTTTTTCGAATTCTACAAAAAGAAAGTCTTAGAACATACTATTTTCCTCTCTGAATTATTTTCTTTTGAAATGGAGTACCCTGAAATGCAGGTTAGTAAAAAAACATTAAGAAATTGAAAATTTGGGTACTACATTAAATAAATAAAAATATAAGTAGTAAAAAACTAAAAAATTCTGGTGAAAAAAAAAAAAGTGAAAAAAATGTTTTGGTAAAACCCTTTTTATTTTTTTTTGTTCCTAAATTTTTCTAAAATTTTTTTGATGGTTATTATTTATAACACTTACATAATGTAGGCTTTAGCTCTGGGGACTGTGGCCTTTTCCTTTAAAATGTAGTAATCCTGTCTAATACTTAGACAGTGTTAACTTTAGACTAGATAGGGTAAGTGTTTGCCAGATCTATCCCTGTGAAAAGGATAGCAACAATGATGGGCACTGCCCAAAAAAATGTATACAGCAAAATGGGGTGCTGCCAATTAAATACAATATAGCACATAAAAAGAAAAAATATTGTGGTGTCTGCCTACATCTTTCATTCTTTTTCCTTTTTATAAATTTATCACTGTGACTCATGCTGTAAATTTTGGTGCATCTGTATGCCATTGGTTGGCTTAATTTAAACCAAAGTTCGTGGCCAAAATTTAAAAGTATACCCACTATGCTGCTAAATCACTCTCCTTGTCAAGCGAGGTGCAAACAGTGTCTAAAACATAATAAATGAAAAGCAATACATAGGCATGTGCCGACACATTAAGATAGAATTTGTCTGCGTTTGAAGTAAAAAAT
>JAODAL010029051.1:0-52268 GCA_025379985.1 Phyllomedusa bahiana | reverse complement strand
TTTTCCACTTCCGGGTGGGGGGGTTTTGGGCCCGCCATATTGGTTGTCACCCAGCTTTTCAAGTTCCTGGGGGAATTGGTCCAATTCATCCTGGGTTGGGGGATGAAAAGGCCGCCTTTTGGTTGTACCAGCTTTCTCAATTTCCCTGGGGGGAATTTGGGTCCGAATTCACCCGGGGGGTTGGGGGATGTAATGGCGCCTTTTGGGTTTTGTCCCCAGCTTTCTCAAGTTTGGGGGGAAATTTGGTCAATTATCCTGGGTGGGGGGTGTATTGGCCCGCCATTTGGGTTTGTACCCAGCTTTCTAAGTTCCTGAAGGGAATTGGGTCGTTTTCTCCTGGGTGTGGGGGATGTAATGGCGCCATATGGTTTCACCAGTTTTTCCAAGTTCTGAAGGGGAATTGGTAATTTCATCCGGGTGTGGGGGATGTAATGGCCGCCTTTTGGGTTGTCACCCGCTTTTAAATTTCCTGAAGGGGAATTGGTCGATTTATTTGGGGTGGGGGATGAAATGGCCGCCATTTTGTTTGTCAACTTTCTCAAGTTCCTAAAGGGGAATTGGTCCGAAATTTACGGGGTGTGGGGGATGAAAGGGCCGCCTTTTTTGTCCCCCGTTTCCAATTTCCCTAAAGGGGAAAATTGGTCGAATTCTCCGGGGTGGGGGGGATTTAAGGCCGCCTTTTGGTTGTCACCCAGTTTTTCTAAATTTCCTGAAGGGGAATTGGCCCGAATTTTCCTGGGTGGGGGGGATGAAATGGCGCAAATTGGTTTCACCAGCTTTTCTAAAGTTCCTGAAGGGGTTTTGGTCCCGTTTACCGGGGTTGGGGGTTTTAAAAAATCCCCATATTGGTTTTTCACCCCACTTTCCCTCTTTTCTTAAATTGGTCTTTATCCTGGGGGGTGGGGGAGTAATGGCCCATATTGTTGTCACCAGTTTTCTCAAGTTCCTAAAGGGGGAATTGGGTCCGAATTCATCCTGGGTTGTGGGGGATGTAATGGCCGCCTTTGGGTTTGTCACCCGCTTTCTAAGTTCTGAAGGGGAATTGGTCCAATTACCCTGGGTGTGGGGATGTAATCCCGCCATTTTGGTTGTCCCCCGCTTTTCAAGTTCCTGAGGGGAATTGTCCAAATTTTCTGGGTGTGGGGGATTAATGGCCGCCATTTTGGGTTGTCAGGGGCTTTCAATTTCCCTAAGGGGAATTTTCCCGATTATCTGGGTGTGGGGGATGTAATGGCGCCATTTTGTTGTCACCGTTTTCTCAATTCCCTAAAGGGGGAATTGGTCAAATTTTAACCCTGGGGGTGGGGGGATTAAATGGCCCCCATTTTGGGTTTGTCACCCGCTTTCAAGTTCCTAAAGGGGGAAATTGGGTCCGAATTCATCCGGGGTTTGGGGGATGAAAATGGCCCCCTTTTTTGGTTGTCACCAGCTTTCTCAAGTTCTGAGGGGAATTGGGGCCAAAATTCTTCGGGGGTGTGGGGGATAAAAATGGCCGCCAAATTGGTTGTCACCCAGCTTTTAAATTTCTGAAGGGGAATTGGTCCGAATTTTTCCGGGTGTGGGGGATGAAATGGCCCCATTTGTTGTCACCCGTTTTCAAGTTCCTAAAGGGGGAATTTGGTCCGAATTCTTTTGGTTTTGGGGGGGTTTTAAGGGGGCCCCCATTTTGGGTTGAAGCTTTCTAAAGTTCCTGAAGGGTTTGGGTCCAAATTCATCTGGGTGTGGGGGATGTAATGGCCGATATTGGTTGTCACCCGCTTTCTCAATTTCCCTGAAGGGGAATTGGCCCGAATTATCCTGGGTGTGGGGGATGTAATGGCCGCATTTGGTTGTCCCCCCGCTTTCTCAATTTCCCTGAAGGGGAATTGGCCCAAATTTATTGGGTGTGGGGGATGTAAGGGCCGCCATATGGTTTCCCCCAGCTTTCTCAAGTTCCTGAAAGGGGAATTGGCCATTTATCCTGGGTGTGGGGATTTTATGGCCGCCATATTGGTTGTCACCCAGCTTTCTAAAGTTCTGAAGGGGTTTTGGCCCCCGAATTAATCCCCGGGTTATGGGGGTTGTAAGGGGCCGCCATATTGGTTGTAAACCCGCTTTTAATTTTCCTAAAGGGGGGAAATTTTGTCCGATTCATTCGGATGTGGGGGATTTTAATGGCCGCCATTTTGGGTTGTCCCCAAAGGCTTTCTAAATTTTCCCGGGGGGGGGAAATCTGTCCGGAATTCACCCGGGAAATGGGGGGGGATGAAATGGCGCCATTTTGGGTTTGGTAAACCCAGCTTTCTAATTTCCTAAAGGGGGGTTTTGGTCCAAAATTATCCTGGGTGGGGGGGGTTGAAACCCCCCCCCATTTTTGGGTTTGTCACCCCAAGCTTTCCCCAAATTTCCCTAAAGGGGGAATTGGTCCGAATTCATCTGGGTTTGTTGGGGGATTTTAAGGGCCCGCCATATTGGTTGTCCCCCCAGCTTTCTCAAGTTCCTGAGGGGAAATTTGGGCCCAAAATTCATCCTGGGGGTGGGGGATGAAATTGGCCCCCCATTTTGGTTTGGCACCCAGCTTTCTCAAGTTCCTGAAGGGGAATTGGTCCGAATTCATCCTGGGTGTGGGGGATGTAATGGCCGCCATATTGGTTGTCACCCAGCTTTCTCAAGTTCCTGAAGGGGAATCTGTCCGAATTCATCCTGGGTGTGGGGGATGTAATGGCCGCCATATTGGTTGTCACCCAGCTTTCTCAAGTTCCTGAAGGGGAATCTGTCCGAATTCATTCTGGATGTGGGGGATGTAATGGCCGCCATATTGGTTGTCACCCAGCTTTCTCAAGTTCCTGAAGGGGAATTGGTCCGAATTCATCCTGGGTGTGGGGGATGTAATGGCCGCCATATTGGTTGTCACCCAGCTTTCTCAAGTTCCTGAAGGGGAATTGGTCCGAATTCATCCTGGGTGTGGGGGATGTAATGGCCGCCATATTTATTGTCACCTAGCTTACTCAAGATCCTGAAGGGAAATTGGTCCGAATTCATCCTGGGTGTGGGGGATGTAATGGCCGCCATATTGGGTGTCACCCAACTTTTCTAGGTTACTGAATGGAAAGTCTGCCTGGTTATATAACAATATAAAAATGAAAAATCTTCGAATTATTACCAGTAGTACTCGGCAGGGTTGTTAGGGTGTGAGCTCTAATGGGTGTTATACAGCAATATAAAAATGAGTGAGCGCTTTATGAACAGATCACAATACAGCTTACCATAGGCTGTGTAAGTGCTAATGGTCACCCAGCTTTTCTAGGTTCCTGAATGGCAGTTCAGCCTAGTTATATAACAATATGAAAATGAGGGATGTAGGAAGTAATACTAGTATCACTAGGCAGCTTGGCTGGTTAATAGCCTTGGCTGTGCAAGCGCTAATGGCCGCCATATTGGTTGTCACCCAGCTTTTCTAGGTTCTCGAATGGCAGTTCAGCCGAGTTGTATAGCAATATGAAACTAAGGGATGTCGGAAGTTATACTAGTGATACGTGGCAGATTGGCTGATCAATATCATAGGGATTGTAAGCTCTAATGGCCGCCAGATTGGTTGTCACCCAGCTTTCCTAGATTCCTGAATGGTAATATGAATTAGTGACGCAATACTTTGGAAATTGAGGATATATGCAATGTAAACCTAGAGAGGCCGTGGGAGCGCTGCACTGATGGCGGCCATATTGATTACCACCCAGCTCTCCTTGATTCCTGAATGGCAATTTGTATTAGTAATGCCCATAATTAGCTCTACAAGGCACACCGAAAGGCTGTGGGAGGGCTGATGGTGGCCATCTTGGTTGTCACCTAGCTCTCCTTGGACGACCATATTGGTTGCCACCCAGCTTTCCTAGAGTCCTGAGAGGCAATGTGAATTCAGGATGTGAGCAATGTATACTGAGAAAGGTTGTGGAAGCGCTGGTGGCAGCCATCTTTGTTCCCTGAAATGAATATAAACTGCATAAATGAATTTGTGTATGCATCGGGCGGCCATATTGGCCATCACCCAGCTTTCCCAGACTCCTGACAGGAAATGTGAATTGGTGACGCAACATTTTAGAAGTTGGAGATGTATACAGTGTATACTGAGAGAGGCTGTGGGAGCGTTGATTGGTGGCCCGGGGTGTAGCTATAGGGGGTGCAGTCGCTTTCGGGCCCTGAAGCACAAGGGGGCCCAAAGGCCTCTCTGCCCCATAAGGAAACACCAGTGCTATAACTAGTACATAGTAGTTAGGGCCCCCGATTATAGAATTTGCATTAGGCCCAGGATCTTTAAGTTACGCCGGTGATGGCGGCCATCTTAGTTGTCACCCAGCTTTCCTAGAAACAGATATAACTAAGAAAGGAATTTTAAAGGACGGCTTTAATCCTAGTGGGAAAGCACATGAGGCAGCAATCAGGAGCTTAACCCTGGAGGGGCTCTGTGGATATTGGATATTACCGCATCGTCCTCCCATCCCTCTGCCATAGCAGCGCCCCAATAAGCCCCTGTAAATCCTGGGAGAAGACATGCTGTGTTAATAAAGAGCTAATCCACCTCAGCTGCTGCGGCCGGGGCCTGTCCATGCTCCCACAACCCCTCACCGCACTGACGTTTAATAACCTCTGCCTAATTTATGGGATATGTGGGAGCCCGGGCGCACCGTAAGGATTATCATAGGGTCACAGGTGGACAAGGGAGCATAACCGATTTATTCATGACGATCCATAGGTTAATACCACACTCCTCTCCAACCAGGGGCTTTTGAGGACATGCTGAGAGCTGTAGTTGTGCAACAATTGGGGGTGTGGGGGCGCAGGTTGGGAATGACAGGCAAACTATTGGTACGGCAGCAGGCTGTCAGGGCATGCTGAGGGTTGTAGTTGTGCAACAACTGGAGCGCCACAGGTTGGAAACAAACTATTGGCAGAGTAGAAAATGGCATCCAGCTTTTCTCTTTATGAAAGCCATATATTTATTGTATCCAATATAAAAAGAAGGATAAGTGCATGGTCAGAACAAAAAAAAAACACTGACGCGTTTCGAACAATCAAGTCTTCCTCATAGCATACTGCAACAGGCTGTCAGGGCATGCTGGGAGTTGTAGTTGTGCAACAAGTGGGGGGCCGCAGGTTGGGAATGACAGGCAAACTATTGGTATAGCAGCAGGCTGTCAGGGCATGCTAGGGGTTGTAGTTGTGCAACAGCTGGAGCGCCACAGGTTGGAAACAAACTATTGGCACAGAGTAGAAATTGGAATCCAGCTTTCCTCTTTATGAAAGCCATATATTAATGGTATTCAATATAATAAGTTCATGTTCAGGACAAAAAAAAAAAACACTGACGCGTTTCGAACAATCAATTCTTCCTCATAGTGTCAACTATTGGTACAGCAGCAGGCTGCGAGGGCATGCTGGGAGTTGTAGTTTTGCAACAGCTGGAGCAGCACAGGTTGGAAAAAGGACTGGGACAAGGTGTTCTGGTGCCCTATGCAAAATAAGGTACATAGTGCTCCCCCAATGGCAAATCCAGCCCACTAAATGCCTCCTTGCGCCCCCTTCCTGCCCTAGACGGTCGCCTAACTTCACCTACCCGTCGTCCCGGCCCTGGTTGGAAACAACCTGCAAACTATTGGTACAGCAGCAAGCTGTCAGGGCATGCTGGGAGTTGTAGTTTTGCAACAGCTGGAGCGCCATAGGTTGGGAATGACATGCAAACCATTAGTTCACATAAACAGTAAGGGCCGCATGTATGAAAACTATCTAGGCCTAAATCTCTTTGTTGCCCATAGCAACCAATCAACGCGCCCCTTTCACTTCATATAGTGCTCTGGAAAAATGATAGGGGCGCTCTGATTGGTCGCTATGGGAAACAAAGAGATTTAGACCGAGACACATTTTTCATACATGTGGCCCTAAGTATCCAGCACGAAACGTTCCTATCCAAATAAAATGGATTGTTGTAAACAACATGCAAACTATTGGCAGAGTAGAAAATGGCATCCAGCTCTCCTCTATATGAAAGCCATATATTTATTGTATCCAATATAATAAGTGCATGGTCAGGACCAGCAAAAAAACAAACACTGACGCATTTCGAACAATCAATTCTTCCTTATAGTGTAAACTATTGGTACAGCAGCAGGCTGCGAGGGCATGCTGGGAGTTGTAGTTCTGTGACAGCTGGAGCGCTACAAACTGGAAACAACAGCAAGCTGTCAGGGAATGCTGGGAGTTGTAGTTCTGTGACAGCTGGAGCGCCACAGGTTGGAAACAACATGCAAACTATTGGCACAGAGTAGAAAATGGAATCCAGCTTTCCTCTATATGAAAGCCATATGTTTATTGTATCCAATATAATAAGTGCATGGTCAGGACGAACAAAGACATTCTGACGCATTTCGAACAATCAATTCATCCTTATAGTATAAACTATTGGCACAGCAGCAGGCTGCGAGGGCATGCTGAGAGTTGTAGTTCTGTGACAGCTGGAGCGCCACAAACTGGAAACAACATCAAGCTGTCAGGGCATGCTGGGAGTTGTAGTTTTGTGACAGCTGGAGCGCTACAAACTGGAAACAACAGCAAGCTGTCAGGGCATGCTGGGAGTTGTAGTTTTGTGACAGCTGGAGCGCTACAAACTGGAACCAACAGCAAGCTGTCAGGGCATGATGGGAGTTGTAGTTTTGTGACAGCTGGAGCGCTACAAACTGGAAACAACAGCAAGCTGTCAGGGCATGATGGGAGTTGTAGTTCTGTGACAGCTGGAGCGCCACAGGTTGGGAATGACATGCAGACAGTATGACGGCTGCCAGCTAGTGGTGGCTCCGGCTACTGGTGGGTGCCTAGAAGCCTCTTGTGTGTGCACTCTGCTGGGACGTGTGCTTAATGTCCTAATTTAAAGGGTTTCTCCCATCTCAGATATTGGAATTTCAATAGTTTATGCCATAAATGACCAGTAGATGTGGATCCGACCTCTGGGACCCGCACCCATTAAGGATAGGCCCCAGAAAGTCTCCATGCAGACAGGAGGTCGCGCATGCGCAGCTCTCTCCATTCTGCTCTATGAAAGTACTGCAGTGCAAGTTTGTGGAGAGCACGGCTCATGCGCAACACTCTCCATTCTGCTCTATGAAAGTACTGCAGCGCAAGTTTGTGGAGAGCACGGCGCAGGCGCGACCTACTCTCCTCTTTGCAAAGAGACTTTTGGGGGCCAGTTTTCAGGATAAGTGCAGGTCCCAGGGGTGGGATTTCCACCTATGGGACACTTATGGCATATCCTATTGATAGTCCATAAAAGTCTGGGATGGGGAGGTGCAGGGGCTGCAGTGTTCCCATAGCCGGGAGCTGCAGTGGGGTCCTCTCTAGTTGGGACCTGCAGAGGTCCAATATCTGGGTCTGTCTGGGGCAGAACCATCCATCATTACTGCACATATGAGAAGCAGTGGTCTCAGTGGTGCAGACGGCAGAAGGTGGCGGCTGAGTGTTAGTTTAACCGTCCCTCGGTTGTCAGTCCCCCCCCCCTCGCGGCTCTGATCATCTGTGAACATTTCCCATCCTCCTGGACGGTGTCGCCACCTGGACATGCTGAATCAATTACCTGGCCTCCATCTTGTTAGCATCGGACACATATGGGGGCTCCCTGTCTGGATCCCAAACCTTCAGGGGCTCTGCATGTCTGCTCTGATTATAGCCCCCTCCTCACAGCCACCGCTTATAGTGGCCAAACAATGGGTCCACAGTGCACAGGAAGGGTTAAAGCTTAATTCCCGCACAGTAAAAAGTTCAGCAACTTCCTGATACACTTGGGTTCCAACTTTGTGCCATTTTTAAGATCTCTGCTTGCTGACAGAGACTAGAAAGCCATGCGGACCACGTCCAGGTGACTCAGGTGTCACAGGTGCCCGGCTCCTTACAGCAGAGCTCTCACTCTCAGCAGCCTGCAGCTCTGTAAGCAGGGTATCATTAAGACAGCTCCTCGACCTCCATTCAGTGACAGCAAGCAGAGGTTATGGAGCTTATGAAACACAGCATATATTGCAATATTGCAGTATAACGTATCATTCTTAGCTGTCTATGGCACCGGCTTTTCTCCTGGGGATCTCCATATGTCACATAACTACAACTCAGCCTCCATTCACTGACAGCAAGCAGAGATCATGGAACTGAACACAACATATATTGCAGTATTGTGAAAAATGTGTCATTCCTTGTGTGTTTAGTCAGAGCTCAGCCGAGTAGGTTTTGTTTTATATTTTGTACCTGAAGTTCAGGGTGTGTTCACACGATGCATTGTGGTGCGTACAGTACGCGCCGCAGTACATCGTGTCTTTCGGGAGCTTGCGCCAATACGCACGTACTCCCGCGGCGTGGGGGAACCAGCAGCCCGCTGGCCCCATTGACATTCAGTGCTCGCGGTGCGGATTTGGCGCAAGTAATTGATATGTCACTTATCTCCCCGCACGTACAGTATGATCCTATTGTACGAGCGGGGAGAGGAGGCGTAATCCATAGTTCTCTATGAGAACTATGCATTACTGTAATTTCGGCACGCATCTCATCCGTATTAGAGCGCAAACACACGCCGAAATTACCCCTGTGTGAACATACCCTAAGGCCCTGTTCATACGACGGATTTGGCCGCGGTTATGGCAGCAGGTTCCGACGCGGTTTCCGCAGCCAAAACCACGTCCAAACCGCGGCTAGTTTATTAACATGGTTTCCTATGGGAAACCGCGTTAATATTCACACGCACGGTTTTCCCCCTGCCTACTAATTTGCATGGGGGCAAACCCTCGCCACAAGCCGTGCCCCAAACCACGCCCCACTTGCGCCGCGCCCCCGCCCAGCGCCCACGCGACGAAAGCCGCGGCCGAACCTGCGGCCAAATCCGTCGTGTGAACATGCCCTAAGGGTGCTTTCACTCGGTGCGTTTTTAATGCTTTTTTTTGGATGTGGTTTTGTGCAGCAATGTACAGCATTAATTGCTGTGCCTTCGTGCACAAAGAGCGCAACAAAAAAACGCATTAAAAAGGCACCGTGTGAAAGCACCCTTAGGGCATGTTCACACAGAGTTTTCACTCCGTGTTACAAGCGCTTTAAAAGGGTTTTGCCACGATCTCATTTCATACCTCCTGCATCCAGCTCTTCAGCTCTGTGTGCTCAGAAGGGGGCGTGTGTGATTTGTTTGAATTTCATATCATGTGACCGAGCATGGTGTCATCACCAGGCCTTTCCTCTCTCTACTCAAATAAAGGTCTGTTTATGTATAGAATTGTAAGTAGCTACATTGTAGCTCAGAGGTAACCTTTTTGCTTTACAGCACCAGGGTCCTTGGTTCAAATCCCTGCAGGAACTTAACCTGTGTATTTTTTCCTCTTTATCAATGCACAGACCTCATTGAGGTTTCTTTTTTTTTTATTTGCACTGTTTGACTTATTACTAACTAGTCCAAAGGACAGGAGTAGAATGACAACACCCGGGGAGTGAACACTCAGTAGCTACCTGAGAGGAGAGGTGATGTCTGAGCATGTGCGACCAGGACTGAGGAGCTCTCAGCCCTGGTCGTATCCCCTGGAGACGAGCTGTAAACAATGGATCACTATAGGAGCAGCTAAGGCAAAAACGGTGCAGAATTTTTAATAATGATGAATGGGGAAAATGTTTATTATTTAATTTTCAAACTTCCCACCTCAATTTTACTTCGTGGCAAAACCCCTTTAAGGATCCGTCTTGGGGACCGAGAGAGCGGACCCCAAGACGGATGTAACAATTAGCCGTGACTTTATCACCGCGGGCTGTGAGGAACACGGAGCGGCGTTCACATGAGGGATCGCCGCTGCGTGTTTCAAAAGCGCCACTCGGCTCCGTCTTGCAAAGAATTGCTCGTCATCCCTCATGTGAACGCCGCTGCGTGTTCGTCATAGACGGCAGTGATCAAATCACTGCTAATTGTTAGATCCGTGTCTGGGTCAGCTCTGTCGGTCCCCAAGAGGGATCTACAAAGCGCTGGTAACACGGAGTGAAAACGCCATGTGAACGAGCCCTAAGACTGCGTTTTTGTTTTGTCGTTTAAATAAAACCAGGCACCCTCTGGACCGGAACTTTACTTTGAGCGTCCCTGTCACTGGCTGTTGAAGCCCAGCCTGCTGCCTGATTCTGATGCTAATCCCTCACAATAGATATAGAGAGAGTTACATATTCTGGATGGATATGAGATAGATGCACCAGTGGGTGTTTTTCCACCATGCAGCGCTCCTATGTGGGCCTGTGAGATGTGGCGGCATTATTTATACCTTCACTATCTGCTGGTTACACCCCTGCGCCGGTACCATAGTCCATACACATTCTGCACTGATACTTTTGTGCGTTGCCCCCGTCTCGGCAGTGACTGGCGCCCGCTTATGGATCTGCCTTACTCACGGCGGCCAGCAGGAGGCACTCTTGATCCACAGGCATTGGCTGGCAGCTGTTGGTGCACATGTGTAGGGAGGATCCTGTAGGGACTATATTACATTAGAGACCATAACAACTTGTGAAATTGTGCTCGCTCATTAACATTGCATTCATGGGGCTGTCACACAGTTGTGGTAGCTGTCACTTCTGACAGGTGACGGAGGTTACAGAGACATTTTCTAACATTTTATAGTAAATTATTGAGTATATAGCACGGCTAGCAGACGGGCACTATAGAGGGATGCCCCCGCAGTGATTTAAGATGACCCCCTTTATCCAGTCTACATCAAACCAGTGTCCCATACGGCCTTATTTTTTACCATAGGAAACATTGCAGTAACAGTATTGGGCTGCAGTACATGGCACAGCCACTCTTACATGTATGGCGCTGTGCCCAGTAAACAACACAGAGGCTGCAGCCCCTTCAGTCAGGTCTGCCATAAGTGATTACAGCCCCATATAGTCAAAGCATCTGGGACCCCCACCCATTACCAGTTCTTATGTTAAAGCATATAGGGGCACCTTTTTAAAAAAAATATGAACAAGCCCCCTGACAGGAAGACTGCCCACATTGCCCTGATGGCGGCTTCGTGTACGGGGCCCTGAAATTACTAATGGCGCACTGCATGCACAATTGGCTTGGTCAAGTGTCCATTAATCCTGAATGGGTTGAGGGGATTAGCCCGCTGCCAGACACCTATAGGGGAGTGGGGGTTATGTCTCCTGAATGGCATGGTGAAATCCTGCAGGCCAGGACTGTATCTGGAACAAGGCGGCATCCTGTAAGTCCAGAGAAAGGAAGGTTTCTACATAAACATAGAAAGGGATTCTTTACTGTAAGAGCAGTGAAACTGTGGAACTCTCTGCCCAGAGGAACTTGTCCTGGTGAATTCATTAACAGACTTAAAAAAAGGGTCTGGATCTGGGTCTACATTTCTAGATGTAATAATATAACAGAATATAGTGACCGGGATTCTGGAGAAGGGTCTGGATACATTTCTATAGTGTAATAATATAACAAGTTATAGTGACCGGGATTCTGGGAAGGGTCTGGAGGGCATTTCTAGATGTAATAATATAACAAGTTATAGTGACCAGGATTCTGGAGAAGGGTCTGGATACATTTCTAGATGTAAATAATTGAACAAGTTATAGTGACGGGATTTGGGGGAAGGGTGGATACATTTCTAGTGTAATAATATAACAAGTTATAGTGACCGGGATTCTGGAGAAGGGTCTGGATACATTTCTAATGTAAAATATAACAAGTTATAGTGACCAGGATTCTGGAGAAGGGTCTGGTACATTTTTTAGATGTTAATATAGAACAAGTTATAGTGACCAGGATTCTGGAGAAGGGTCTGGATACATTTCTAGATGTAATAATTAGAAACAAATTATAGTGACCGGGATTGGAGAAGGGTCTGGGATACATTTCTAGATTTAATAATGAAACAAGTTATAGTGACCGGATTCTGGAGAAGGGTCTGGTAATTTTTTAGATGTAATTTAAAATAACAAGTTATAGTGACGGGATTCTGGAGCCAAGGGTCGGGATGCATTTCTGGATGGTTTAATAATAAACAAGTTTTTTGTGACCAGGATTTGGAGAAGGGTCTGGATACATTTTCTGATGGGAATATTATACAAGTTATAGTGACGGATTCTGGAGAAGGGTCTGGTTACCCTTTTAGATGTAAATTTAAATATAACAAAGTTATAGTGACAGGATTCTGGAGAAGGTTGCGATACATTTTAGATGTAATAATATAACAAGTTATAGTGACCGGGATTCTGGAGAAGGGTCCGGGAGACATTTCTAGGGTGTAAATAATAGAACAAAGTGTATAAGTGAACAGGATTCTGAGAAGGGTCTGGATACATTTCTAGATGAATATATAACCAAATTATAGTGGACCAGGATTCTGGAGAGGGTCTTGGATAAATTACTAGATTAATAATATAACAAGTTATAAGTGACCGGGATTCTGGTAGAGGGTCTGGATTACATTTCTAGTGTCATATAGAACAAGTTATAGTGACCAGGATTCTGGAGAAGGGTCTTGGATACATTTCAGATGTAATAATTTAACAAGTTATAGTGCCAGGATTCTGGGAGAAGGGTCCGGAGACCATTTCCTGAATGTTTAAAATTATAATATAAACAAGTTCTAGTGACCGGGATTTCGGGAGAGGGTTGGATGCATTTTGGATGTTAATAAATAACAAGTTATAGTGACCAGGATTTGGGGAAGCAGGTTTGGGATACATTTCTAGATGTAAAATTTAAACAAGTTATAGTGACGGGGATTTGGAGAAGGGTTGGGATACATTTCTAGAGGTATAATATAAAAGTTCTAATGATTTGGGATTTTGGAGAAGGGTCGGATACATTTTAGGATGTAATAAAATATAACAAAGTTTTAGTGGACCGGGATTTGGAAAAAGGGTTGGAGACATTTTAGATGTAATAAAAGAACAAGTTATAGGACCAGGATTTGTGACGAAGGGTCTGGAGACTTTTTAGATAAATAAATTTGAACAAGTTTTGTTGACGAGGGATTTGGAGAAGGGTCTGGATACATTTCTAGCGTAATAATTTTAAACAAGTTATAGTGACCCGGAATTCTGGAGAAGGGTCTGGATACATTTCTGATGTATTTAACAAGTTATAGTGACCAGGATTCTGGAGAAGGGTCTGGATACATTTCTAGATGTAATAATAGAACAAGTTATAGTGACCAGGATTCTGGAGAAGGGTCTGGATACATTTCTAGATGTAATAATAGAACAAGTTATAGTGACGAGGATTCTGGAGAAGGGTCTGGATACATTTCTAGATGTAATAAAATGAGTTATAGAGACCAGAATTCTGCAGAAGTGTCTGGATACATTTCTAGATGTAATAATATAGCAAGTTCTAATGATCGGGATCTGGAGAAGGGTCTGGATACATTTCTAGTTGTAATAATATAACAAGTTATAGTGACCAGGATTCTGGAGAAGGGTCTGGAGACATTTCTAGATGTAATAATATAAAAAGTTATTGTGACCAGGATTCCGGAGAAGGGTCTGGATACCTGGATACCTTTCTAGATGTAATAATATAACAAGTTATAGTGACCGGGATTCTGGAGAAGGGTCTGGATACATTTCTAGATGTAATAATATAACAAGTTATAGTGACCAGGATTCTGGAGAAGGGTCTGGATACATTTCTAGATGTAATAATATAACAAGTTATAGTGACCAGGATTCTGGAGAAGGGTCTGGAGACATTTCTAGATGTAATAATATAACAAGTTATAGTGACCAGGATTCTGGGGAAGGCTCGCTGATCCAGGGATTTATTCTGAATGCCCATTGGAGTCGGGAAGGAATTTTTTCCCTAAAATGAGGTCAATTGGCTTCTACCTCATGGGAGGGTTTTCCTTCCTCTGGGTCAACACTATAGCACAATAGACTGAACTGGATGACTGGATATATAGCATCAAAGGCGCCCGATATGTACATAGAAATATACAAATATGATACAAAGGAACATCCTATAATGATCGTATAGATAATCAAGAGATGAAAAAGATATATAATTATCATACCGGAGCCAAGTTGCTGTTAAAGGGATTTTCCAAGACTTTTAAGAACCTCCCACTGCGCTAAAATAGGAATTTACCCCATACTTACCTCTCCCATCACCACCGCTCCAGAGCTCCATCACTGATGATGTCACGTTCATGGATCACATGGTGCTGCGACCAATCAGCATGCAGAGCATGTGACCACAGAGGGCGGTGACTGGCAGCAGCATCATGTGATCCATGGATGTGATGTCATCAGTGAGGTCAGTGATTGGCCGCAGCATCATATGATCCATGGATGTGATGTCATCAGTGAGGTCAGTGATTGGCTGCAGCATCATGTGATCCATGGATGTGATGTCATCAGTGAGGGCAGTAATTGGCTGCAGCATCATGTGATCCATGGACGTGATGTCATCAGTGAGGTCAGTGATTGGCTGCAGCATCATGTGATCCATGGACGTGATGTCATCAGTGAGGCCAGTGATTGGCTGCAGCATCATGTGATCCATGGACGTGATGTCATCAGTGAGGTCAGTGATTGGCCGCAGCATCATATGATCCATGGATGTGATGTCATCAGTGAGGCCAGTGATTGGCTGCAGCATCATGTGATACATGGACATGATGTCATCAGTGAGGTCAGTGATTGGCGGCAGCATCATGTGATCGATGGATGTGATGTCATCAGTGAGGGCAGTAATTGGCTGCAGCATCATGTGATCCATAGACGTGATGTCATCAGTGAGGGCAGTTATTGGCTGCAACATCATGTGATCCATGGACCTGTCATCAGTGAGGCCAGTGATTGGCTACAGCATCATGTGATCCATGGACGTAATGTCATCAGTGAGGTCAGTGATTGGCTGCAGCATCATGTGATCCATGGACATGATGTCATCAGTGAGGTCAGTGATTGGCTGCAGCATCATGTGATCCATGGACGTGATGTCATCAGTGAGGGCAGTGATTGGCCGCAGCGTCATGTGTTCCATGTAGGTGATGTCATCAGTGAGGTCAGTGATTGGCTGTAGCATCATTTGAACCATGAACGTGATGTCATCAGTGAGGAACCAGGGGGGGACCCTGGAGCTCAGACAGTGCTGGAACAAGGGTGATATTTAAGCACAGTGGGAGGAAAACCCCTTTGAATATTCGGAGCTGGTAGATGAATAGGCCGCAGTGCTTGCCGGAGCCGCCTCAGTAAGGTGATCGGCGGAGGTGCCGGGAGTCGGATCCCCACCAATCTGATCACGACGGCCTCTCCTAAGGATTGTCCATCCATATTAGACCCCCCGGAGAGCCCCCTTACTCTCTCCTCTGCAGTTTGTCGCTAGTTTGATACTTTTGTGCTTTGCTGAACATTTAGGGATCTGATTTTTATGGCTGATTTTTTACAAGCTCTCCCCCTCGGCTCCGCTGCAGCCGCACACACTGGACATCTGGCCCCGAAATGGAAAAGGAGGGAAAGTTTCCCCCGTCGTCGGCAGCAGGTGAAGCGACCGCTGGGGAGCACTTGTGTCACACACACATGTCGCTGCCCGTTACACGCCTGATTTCATGCACATTCCATGCCACAGGCTTCCTGCATCACAGCGCCCCACATGTGACGCTGCCGTGCGCCCCCCACCTTCCTCGGGTCACGCCGGCGCTGAGAGGGTTAACAGCTGGCCCCGGCACGGAGCTCCACATCACGCTCTGCGGGTGCTGGAAAAGCGGGCACGGAAGATGGGAAGCCATTTCTGGCCACCAAGTAATGGGATGTTACATATAGCGCCATATAGATGACCGCTTAGCCCCGCTCCTATACATCCTATACATAGAGAAGACATTGGTGAAGATACTGCACAACGATACATACGGTGATGATCGCACACAAGATTAATACATGGGCCCTGATACTTAGATTATGGCGGGTGACGTCACAATTATAAGTCATATACTTGGCGGTAACTATAGCTGTAGTGGCTGCTAAAGGGCTCGGTGGTTAAGGGGGGTCACTCAGATACAGGAACATGGTGCCTTTTATGTAGGGAATAACAATTTAGTGACTTTCTGCTAATTAGCGCTGCCATGTTGGTTCTCTGATATATGGCGGTATTATTTATTATAAACTTGGGTAAACTATAGCTCCAGAGGCTGCTATAGGGTCCAGTGGTTAAGGGAGTCACTCAGGTGCCTTTTTTGTAGGGAATAACAAGTTGTTGTTTTTTTTTTTTTATATCTAGTGCTACCATGTTGGTTCTGTGATATATGACGGTATTATTTATTATTTATTGGGTGTAACTATAGCTGTAGCGGCTGCTATTGGTCCCAGTGATTAAGGGGGTCACTCAGGTGCATGACCATGGTCATTTTTGTAGTAGGGAATAACAAGTCGGTGGTTTATGCTATGTAGTGCTACCTTGTTGGTTCTGTGATATATGGTGGTATTATTTATTATATACTTGGACGTAACTATAGCTGTAGCCACTGATATAGGGTCCAGTGATTGAAGGGGTCACTCAAGTGCAAGAACATGGTGTCTTTTTTGTGGGGAATATCAAGTCGGTGGTTTTCTGTTATCTAGTGTGACCATGTTGGTTCTGTGATACATGACGGTATTATTTGTTAAATACGTGGATGTGACTATAGCTGGACTGGCTATAGGCCCGAGAGGTTAAGAGGGCCATTTAGGTGCAAGAACAGTATGCCTTTTTTGAATAAAAAGTTGCTGGCTCTCTGCTATCTAGTATTACCATGTTGTTTTTGTGACAAATGGCGGTATTATTTATTATATACTTGGGTGTAACTATAGTTGTAGTGGTTACTAAAGGGTATAGTGATTAAGGCGGTCACTCAGGTGTGAAAACATTGTTTAGCAAGTAACAATTCAGTGGCTTTCTGCTATCTAGTGCTACTATGTTGGTTCTGTGACGTATGGTAGTATTTTTTATAAAATTCTTGAATGTAACTATAGTCGTACCAGCTATAGGGCCCAGCTATTGGGCCACTCAGATGCAAGAACATTGTGACTTTTTTGTAGGGAATAACAAGTTGCTGGCTTTTTGCTATCTAGTGTAACCATGTTGGTTCTGTGATATATGGCGGTACTTTTTATGATATACTTGGGTGTAACTATAGTTGTAGCAGCTACGGGGCCCAGTGGTTGAGTGGGCCAACTCAGGTGCAAGAATATAGTGCCTTTTTTATAGGGAATAACAAGTCGGTGGCTTTCTGCTATCTAGTGCTATCATGTTAGTTGTGTGATATATGGCGGTATTATTTATACCTTAATTATTGCTATCTAATGCTACTGTTTTAGTTGTGCTTGATGGGTGGTTGGGCCCATCTCATGTTGCTATGGAGCCCAGTTAAATATAGTCACAATCCTATCTCATATACATAATTTATTAATAAATAATGTTCAAATAGGTCACTATTTCTTATATACTTGGCACTTGGGCATAACTATGCTGTAGCAGTAGCTATAGATCCCAGAGATTAAGGGGGTCGCTGAGGTGCAAGAAAATTGGGCCTTTATCGAATAACAATTTGCTGGCTTTCTGGTACCTTGTGCTACCATGTTGGTTCTGTTATATATGGCGGTATTATTTATTATATACTTGGGCTTATCTATAGCTGTAGCGGCTGTTATAGGGCCAAGAGGTTAAAGGGGTCATTCAGGTGCAAGAAAAATGGTGCCTTTTTGTAGAGAATAACAAGCTGCTGGCTTTCTGCTCCCTTGATGGTTCTGTGATATATGGCGGTATTATTTATACTTGAATTATTCTTATATATGCTGTTGTATCAGTTGTCCTGGATGAGTGGTAGGGCCCATTTAATGGTGCTATGGGGCCCAGCGTATTCTAGTCACACCCCTGACTAATTTAGTATAATAAGTGTTGCTCAAATCCGATTTTGGATCCGTTTTTAGATGCGTGTTTGGATCCGTGTTTCGGACCCTAATTGGACCCAAACCCGCATCTAGCAATGTGCAGTGGGATTTCCATTGATTTCAATGTAAAACACGCATCTGGTTCAAAAAGGGAGTGCCCGCTGATGGGGTTTAATCCGTCTTTCGATGATTTTCGGATCCTTCAAAGATTTGTTTGTCGATTCCCCTGATCCAAAAAAGACGCAGGAGCCCATAATAAATTGGGTGGCCCCTGCTGCCCCAACAATCCAAACACACAGTGCCTCAAAATAAACTTAGGGGCGACCCGCTGCATCCAACACTCCAAAACACAGCTGCTTTTTAAAAAAATATAGGGCGATCCGCGATCCAACCTTTAAAAACACCAGCTGCCTTATTAAATATAGGGAGGATCCTGCTGCATCCACACTTTCCAAACACAAAGTGCCTCTAAAAATTAACTATAGGGGCGATCCTGTGACCAACACATCCAAAACACACAGTGCCTCTTAATAACTTTTAGGGTGCGATCCTGCGCATCCAACACACCCAAAACCGTCCCTTTTTAAAAAATTATGGGAGCGCCCTGCTGACCCAACACACCAAAACACAGTGCCTCTTTAATAAACTATAAGGGTTTTTCCTGCGCACCAAACATCCAAAACACACGGGCCCTCTATAATAAACTTGGGGAGAACCCCCTGTGCACCCAACACATCCAAACACACAGTCCCTTATAAAAAAAATATAGGGAGCGATCCTGCTGCACCCCAACACATCAAAAAACGCTGCCTCTTAAAAAAACTTAGGGAGCGACCCTGCTGCATCCAACACACCCAACACACAGTGCCTTTAATAAAGTATGGGGCGTCCTGCTGCATCAATACTCTCCAAACACACAGTGCCTTTAAAAAAAAAAATTTAAGGGTGGATTGTGCATCCACACATCCAAACACACAGCTGCCTCTATAATAATATAGGGGCGATCCTGCTGAACCCAAAAACTTTTCCAACAAAAAGTGCCTTAATAAACTATGGGGCGATCCTGCTGCACCCAACACCCCCAAACACACGCTCCCTCTATAATAAATTTAGGGGCGATCTGCTGCACCCAACAATCCAAACCACAGCTCCCTCTTAATAACTTAGGGACGCCCTGCTGCATAACACACCCAAAACACACGCGCTCGAAAAAAAAAACTATAGGAGCGATCCTGCTGACCCAAACCAAAACCCAAAACACAGCTCCCTCTAAAATTAAACTAAGGGAGCGATCCTGCGCACCCAAACACATCCAAACACCAGCCCCTTAAAATAACTTGGGGGAGCGATCCGCTGCTTTAAAACACATCCAAACACACAGTGCCCTTTTAATACTAAGGGTGCGATCCTGCTGCACCTCACACCCAAAAACCAGCTCCCTTTATAATAAAAACTTAGGGACCGGGAGCGATCCTGCTGCACCCAACCAGACCCCAAACACACGCTGCCTCTATAATAAACTATGGGTGCGCCCTGCTGCACCCAACCCAACCCAAAACACACAGCTGCCTTTTTAAATAACTTTGGGTGCGATCCTGCTGCACCCAACACACCAAACACGGGCCCTCTATAATAAACTATGGGGAAAACCTGGGAGCGTTTTCCCTGCATCCAACACAACCCAAACACACAGCGCCTCTATTAAAAAACATAGGGGCGTCCTGCTGCATCCAACATCCTCCAAACACACAGTCCTTTAATAAACTTGGGGTGCGTCTGTGCATCCAAAAAATAAAAAACAAAAGTGCCTATAAAATAAAATATGTTGCGACCCTGTGCATCCAACACATCCAAACTCCAGTCCCTCAAAATTAAATATGGGAGCGCCCCTGCTGCACCCAACAACCCAAAACACACAGCTGCCTTATAATAAATAAAGGGTCCGATTGTACATCCAAAACACCCAAAATCCCAAAAGCTCCCTTTATAAAAAAAATATAGGGAGCGACCCTGCTGCACCCAAAAACACATCCAAACCACAGCTGCCTCTATAAAAACTATGGGGCGACCCTGCTGACCCCAAACACACCCAAACATCGCTGCCTCTTAATAAATTTTGGGAGCGCCCCCTGCAGCATCCAACAACCCAAAACACAAGCCCCTCTTAATAACAAAGGGGAGCGCCCTGTGCTCCAACAATCCAAAACACAGTGCTCTAAAAAAATTATAGGGTGGACCCTGTCCATCCAAACCCCCCAAAACCCCACAACTGCCTCTTTAAAAAATTAGGGAGGATCCTGTGCATCAAACACATCCAAACACACAGCTGCCTCTAAATAAATATAGGGTGCGATCCTGCGCAGCCAACAACCCTGCCTTATATAAACTATAGGGTGGACCCTGCCCCATCCAAACATAAAAACAAACTGCCTCTATAATAAACTATAGGGAGCGATCCTGCTGCATCCAACACAGATCCAAACACACGCTGCCTCTATAATAAACTAAGGGGAGCGATTCCTGCGCATCAAACAACATCCAAACCACACAGTTGTTCCTGTATAATAAACTATAGGGAGCTGATCGGCTGATGCAAAAAACATCCAAAACACATGCGTGCCTTATAATATAAACTAAGTAGGGTGCTTATGCTGCTGCAGCCTAACATTCTAAAACTACAGCTGCCTTTAATAATCTATAGGGTAGCGGTATCCTGTTGCATCCAACCACATCAAACAAAAATAAGCTGCCTCTTTATATCTTTTAGGGAGAGATCCTGCTGTTCAACCATCCAAACACCACAGCTGCCTCTTAATAAACAGATAGGCGAGCGATCTCCGCTTGCATCCAAAAGCATTCCAACAAAAACCAGCTGCCTCTATATAAACTATAGGGAGCGATCCTGCTGCATCCACACACATCCAAAACACCAGCTGCCTCTATAATAAACTATAGGGATGCTGATCCTTCTGCAACCAAACACATCCAAACACACAGCTGCCTCTATAATAAAATATAGGGTAGCGATCCTGCTGCAGCCAACACATCCAAACACACAGCTGCCTCTATAATTAAAGCTATGGAGCAATCCTGCTGCATCCAACACATCCAAACACACAGCTGCCTCTATAATAAACTATAGGGTGCGATCCTGCTGCATCCAACACATCCAAACACACAGCTGCCTCTATAATAAACTATAGGGTGCGATCCTGCTGCATCCAACACACAGCTGCCTCTATAATAAACTATAGGGTGCGATCCTGCTGCAGCCAACACATCCAAACACACAGCTGCCTCTATAATAACTATAGGCAGCGATCCGCTGCAGCCAACACTCCAAACACACAGCTGCCTCTATAATTAACTATAGGGTGCGATCCTGCTGCATCAAACACCCATCCAAACACACAGCTGCCTCTATAATAAACTATAGGGTGCGATCCTGCTGCATCCATCACCCATCCAAACACACAGCTGCCTCTATATAAAATAAAGGGAGCGATCCTGCTGCATCCAACACAATCCAAACACACAGCTGCCTCTTATAATAAACTATATGGGAGCGATCCTGCTGCATCCAACACATCCAAACACACAGCTGCCTCTATAATAAACTATAGGGAGCGATCCTGCTGCATCCAAAAACACCCAAAACACAGCTGCCATCTATATAATAAACTATAGGGAGCGCTCCTGCTGCACCCAACACATCCAATCACACAGCTGCCTCTATAATAAACTATAGGGAGCGATCCTGCTGCATCCAACACATCCAAACACACAGCTGCCTCTATAATAAACTATAGGGAGCGCTCCTGCTGCACCCAACACATCCAAACACACAGCTGCCTCTATAATAAACTATAGGGAGCGATCCTGCTGCATCCAACACATCCAAACACACAGCTGCCTCTATAATAAACTATAGGGAGCGATCCTGCTGCATCCAACACATCCAAACACACAGCTGCCTCTATAATAAACTATATGGTGCGATCCTGCTGCATCCAACACACATCCAAACACACAGCTGCCTCTATAATAAACTATAGGGAGCGATGCTGCTGCATCCAAACCACAGCTGCCTCTATAATAAACTATAGGGAGCGATCCTGCTGCAACCAAACACACAGCTGCCTCTATAATAAACTATAGGGTGCGATCCTGCTGCATCCAACACATCCAAACACACAGCTGCCTCTATAATAAATATAGGGAGCGATCCTGCGGCATGCGTCACACATCCAAACACACAGCTGCTCTATAATAACATATAGGGCGCGAGCCTGCTGCATCCAACCCTTCCAAACACACCGCTGCCTCTATAATAACCTAGAGGGTGCGATCCTGCTGCATCCAACACCCATCCAAACACACAGCTGCCTCTATAATAAACTATAGGGTGTGATCCTGCTGGATCCAACACACATGCTGCCTCTTTTATAAACTATAGGGTGCGATCCAGCTGCATCCAAACACACAGCTGCCTGTATAATAAACTATAGGGAGCGATCCTGCTCTATAATAAACTATAGGGTGCGACCCTGCTGCATCCAAACACATCCAAACACACAGCTGCCTCTATAATAAACTATAGGGAGCGATCCTGCTGCATCCAAACACAGATCCAAAACACACGCTGCCTCTATAATAAACTATAAGGTGCGATCCTGCTGCATCCAAACTTCCAAACACACAGCTGCCTCTATAATAAACTATAGGGAGCGATCCTGCTGCATCCAACACATCCAAACACACAGCTGCCTCTATAATAAACTATAAGGTGCGATCCTGCTGCATCCAACACATCCAAACACACAGCTGCTCTATATATAAACTATAGGGTGCGATCTGCTGCATCCAATCAACACACAGCTGCCTCTATAATAAACTATAGGGGCGATCCTGCTGCAGCCAACACACACAGCCTGCCTCTAAAATAAACTATAGGGTGCGATCCTGCTGCATCCAACACATCCAAACACACAGCTGCCTCTATAATAAACTATAGGGTGCGATCCTGCTGCATCCAACACATCCAAACACACAGCTGCCTCTATAATAAACTATAGGGAGCGATCCTGCTGCATCCAACACAACACACAGCTGACTCTATAATAAACTATAGGGTATGATCCTGCTGCATCCAACACCATCCAAACCCTGATGCCTCTATAATAAACTATAGGGTGCGATCCTTCTTCATCCAACTCATCCACACACACAGCTGCCTCTATAACAAACTATCGGAGCGATCCTGCTGCATCCAACACATCCAACACACAGCTGCCTCTATAATAAACTATAGGGAGCGATCCTGCTGCATCCAAACACATCCAAACACACAGCTGCCTCTATAATAACTATAGGGAGCGATCTGCTGCATCCAACACATCCAACACACAGCTGCCTCTATAATAAACTATAGGGAGCGATCCTGCTGCATCCAACACATCCAAACACACAGCTGCCTCTATAATAACTATAGGGAGCGATCCTGCTGCATCCAACACACATCCAAACACACAGCTGCCTCTATAATAAACTATAGGGAGCGATCCTGCTGCATCCAACACACATCCAAACACACAGCTGCCTCTATAATAACTATAGGGAGCGATCCTGCTGCATCCAACACACATCGAAACACACAGCTGCCTCTATAATAAACTATAGGGAGCGATCCTGCTGCATCCAACACATCCAAACACACAGCTGCCTCTATAATAAAACTATAGGGTGCGATCCTGCTGCATCCCACACATCCAACCACACAGCTGCCTCTATAATAAACTATAGGGAGCGATCCTGCTGCATCCAACACAGATCCAAACACACAGCTGCCTCTATAATAAACTATAGGGAGCGATCCTGCTGCATCCAACACAGATCCAAACACACAGCTGCCTCTATAATAAACTATAGGGAGTGATCCTGCTGCATCCAACACACACAGCTGCCTCTATAATAAACTATAGGGAGCGATCCTGCTGCATCCAACACGATCCAACACACAGCTGCCTCTATAATAAACTATAGGGAGCGATCCGGCCGCATCCAACCCAACCACACACCCCGCTGCCTCTATAATCACCGAGAGGGAGCGACCCTGCTGCATTCCAACACATCCAAAACACAGCTGCCTCTATAATAAACTATAGGGAGCGATCCTGCTGCATCAAACACATCCAAACACACAGCTGCCTCTATAATAAACTATAGGGTGCGATCCTGCTGCATCCAACACATCCAAACACACAGCTGCCTCTATAATAAACTATAGGGAGCGATCCTGCTGCATCCAACACATCCAAACACACAGCTGCCTCTATAATAAAGTATTGGGTGTGATCCTGCTGATTACAACCAATCCAAAACAACATCTGCCTCTATAATAACTATAGTGTGAGATCCTGCTGCATCAAAATCATCCAAACACTCAGCTGCCTCTATAATAACTATAGGGAGCGATCCTGCTGCATCCAACACATCCAAACACACAGCTGCCTCTATATAAACAATAGGGTGCGATCCTGCTGCATCCAACACATCCAAACACACAGCTGCATGTTGGATGCATTTTGGATGCGATTGACGCTGCGCTTTTGAATGCATTTTTTGGAACATACCCTTGATCTAATGTTGACTTAACTAGAAGTGTTGTTGGACTGGAAGGTAGAAAAGCAGAAAGCTGTGATAACCCCCTAAAACTAATTATTTTTTTGAAAAAAAAGATTTAGGGCGACATGTATGATTTTTGTCCCCCAGGCGCCTTCTTTTTGCATCCATTAGTGGTGTAGAATGCGCCTGAATCTATGAACCTGTTCTACTGCGGGTTATAGATTTAGGGCTTTCCAGCTACAAAGCGGCACTTCTGGCTCAGCTAAACCACTTGTAAAGTGCTCTCCCTGTTCCAGCAGTGATTCGCCTGGATTTGCCGGACTGAAGCTATAAATGTGTAGATTAGTACGGTTGTAGTGCACCCCGCCTTCTGCATGCCGTCCGAAATCAGGCGCATTACAAAGTGCCGTGGGCGCTCTCTGTACTGTGCCTGATATTGGAGTGCGCCTGGTTACAAATAGAGCGAAAGGGGCTGCGCTAGATCTCGGGCTGAAAAGACGCCAGACTTCTGGTGCAGCCACGTACACACTCGTCGCCCTTTGTGATTCTCGCTAAAACTGAATTTGAGCCGATCCAAACGGAGTCCCTGAGATTTTGGCCGAATTTGATTTGACCCAAATCTGAAGCATGACGATAATTGTGCAGTAAGGCGATGTTCACGTGACTTATATTTTTGCAGTGAAATAAGCACTTTTTTCACAGCAATAATGAATTTGTAAGCAGGTTTTTTTATGTGTTTTACATGCTCTTTCTTCACTTGATGTGTTTTTTGCCGTTTATTTTCATATATTTTTTCCAGCACAGAGAACGTCCTACACTCTCATTTTTTCAGGCAACACGTAATGCAGCAAACAGGCGCAGAAAAAACTGTGTGCCCGATGCATCCTTGCTCAATTTAAGTCATTGGGACCCTAAATTCACATTTTTTTCCACACATTTTGGTGCATAATCACAAATAAAACCCTGAATTTTGTTTGTCAAAGTGCACAAAAAGACAACGTGTGAACCCAGCCTAATAGATGCTAGGAGTGCAGAGTATCTAGCTGTGAACATGGGCTCTGGGCTCTAGGAGGCGCTCTTGCTTCTTCTCCCGTCAGTCCCTACCTCTGCCGCCCTAGTTAAATCTTTACAAGTGGCTGGTGACAATGTTTCACAGCAACCAGAGATGATACACGAATATTAGAAACCCTAATGATGTCCATGACGCTTTGTAGCCAGACTCAAACATCTCCGAGAAGAGGGAACCAGATCATCTTCACTTTTGAGGTTATCATGTACAGTGCGGAATATAAGTATTTGATACACTGGCGATTCTGCAAGTTTTTCAACTTACAAAGAATGGAGGAGTCTGTAATTTTTATCGTAGGTGCACTTCAACTGTGAAACAGAATCTAAAATGGAATCCAGAAAATCACACTGTAGAATTTTTCAATAATTAATTTGCATTTTATTGCATGAAATAAGTATTTGATACAATAGGAAAACAGAACAAGGCTGTCGCTGGGCTACATTGAGTTACAGCTCCCTCCAAAGATTTTCGATTCGGTTCAGGTTTGGAGACTGGCTAGGCCACTACAGGACCTTGAACTGCTTCTTATGAAACCGCACCTTAGTTGCCCTGGCTGTGTGTTTCGGGTCATTGTGCTGCTGGAAGACCCATCTTCAATGCTTTTACTGAAGGAAGGAGGTTGTTGGCCAAAATATCGCGGTACATGGCCCTATCCATTCTCCCTTCAACACGGTGCAGTCATCCTGTCCCCAAAGTATGATGTTTCCCCCTCCCCCCATGCTTCACGGTTGGGACGCTTCTTGGGATTGTCTTCATCCTTACCCTTCCTCCAAACACGGCGATTGGAGTTGATATCAAAAAGCTCTGTTTTGGTCTTATCTGACCACATGACCTTCTCCTGCCTCCTCTTGGTCATGCTGATGGTCATTGGCGAACTTCAAATGGACCTGGACCTGTGCTGGCATCAGCAGGGGGACCTTGCGTGACCTGCAGGATTTTAATCCATGACGGCGCAGTGTGTTACTAACATTAATCTGTGAGACTGTGGTCCCATCTCTATTCAGGTCATTGACCAGGTCCTCCCTCCCGTGTAGTTCTGGGCTGATTACTGACCTTTCTCATAATCATTCTTACCGCACCAGGTTAGATCTTGCCTGGAGCCCCAGACCGAGGAAGACTGACAGTCACCTTGTGTTTCTTCCATTTCCTAAAATTTGCTCCAGCCTTGTGAATGTACAATTCTGTACCTGGTGTCCTTAGACAGCTCTTTGGTCATGGCCATGGTGGAGAGGTTGGAGTGTGATTGATTGAATGTGTGAACAGGTGCTGTTCAAACAGGTGCAATTGATACAGATAATGAGTGCAGAGTAGGAGGGCTTCTTACAGAAAAACTAACAGGTCTGTGAGAGCCAGAATTCCTGCTGGTTGGGATCAAATACTTATTTCATGCAATAAAATGCAACTAAATGATATAAAAATCATACAATGTGGTTTTCTGGATTTTTTTTTTAGATTCTGTCTCTCACAGTTTAAATGCACCTACGATAAAAATGACAGACCTCTCCATTCTTTGTAGGTAGGAAAACTTGTAAAGTCACCAGTGTATCCAATACTTCTTTTCCCCACTGTATTTGGGCTCTAACCCTTAGGGTAATGGCTTATATGTAAAGTCCGCTCCTAATCGTAGTTCACTGCAGTCTACCTCTCAGCTTCATATCATGTTGATATATGCCCAGGCAGCTGAGCCATGAGGAGCTGTATGCTGTGGTCCCGGGAGCTCTGTGGTCACCGGTCATCACATGGACATCATTAGGGTTTCTAATATTTGTGTAGTATCTCTGGTTGCTGTGACACATTGTCACCAGCCACTTGTAAAGATTTAACTATGCATAGGTAGGGACTGACGGGAGAAGAAGCAAGAGCGCCTCCTAGAGCCCAGACCCCATATTCACAGCTAGATACTCTGCACTCCTAGTATCTATAAGGCCGTGATCACACGTTGTCTTTTTGTGCACTTTGACCAGCAAAATTCAGGGTTTTATGTGTGATAACGCACCAAAATGTGCATAAAAATGTGAATTTAGGGTCTCAATGACTTAAATTGGAATAAGGGGGCATCAAACACACAGTTTTTTTTGCGCCTGTTTGCTGCGTTACGCGCTGCCCGAAAAATGAGAATGCAGGACGTTCTCTGTGCTGGAAAAAACAGCAAAAAACACATCAAATGAAGAAAGAGCATGTAAAAAGACATAAAAAACCTGCTTACAAACACTCGCTTCTGCTGTGAAAGTCACGTGAACATCGCCTTACTGTACAATTATCGTTATGCATCAGGTTTGGGTCAAAATCAAATTCAGCAAAATCTCAGCAACTCCGTTTGGATCGGCCCGGATTGAATTTTAGCGAGAATCACAAAAATGTTTGTTTAAAAAAAATAACACTAAATTAGTATTCAGTGAGCGGTTATTGGTTGCTATGGGCTCTGATTGGTTGCTATGAGCTCTGATTGGTCACTATGGGCTCTGATTGGTTGCTGTGGGATCTGATTGGTCGCTTTGAGCTCTGATTGGTCACTATGGGCTGTAATTGGTTGCTATGGGCTCTGATTGGTTGCTATGGGCTCTGATTGGTCGCTATGGGCTCTGATTGGTTGCTATGGGCTCTGATTGATTGCTATGAGCTCTGATTGGTTGCTATGGTCTCTGGTTGCTATGTGCTCTGATTGGTCTTGAGCTTTTTGGTTGTTGGTTTTCTATGGGCTCTGATTGGTTGCTATGAGCTCTGATTTTATGGTGTTTGCTATGGTCTGATTGGTTGGGTATGTGGCTCTGATTGGTTGCTACTCTGGGACTCTGTGCTTGTTTGTTCTATGGCTCTGATTGGTTGTTATGAGTATTTCTTTAATAAAAGGTTTGTAAACTGGAGGGGTGCTGGGCCGTGTTCGGTAGAGGCAGACATTTCTTTAGTTTCGGTAAAGGGCCAATTGCACCCTGGCACCTTTAACTGAGGAATCAGCAGGTACACCCAATTATTCTACAAAGTGGCAAGGCAGACATATTGTGCAGCCATACAGGGGCTACCATAGACCCCCACATCCCATGGACACCCCGTTCTGGGAGGCCATACAGAGGCTACCATAGACCCCCGTATCCCATGGACACCCCGTTCTGGGAGGCCATACAGAGGCTACCATAGACCCCCACATCCCATGCACACCCCGTTCTGGGAGGCCATACAGAGGCTACCATAGACCCCCGTATCCCATGCACACCCCGTTCTGGGAGGCCATACAGGGGCTACCATAGACCCCCACATCCCATGGACACCCCATTCTGGGAGGCCATACAGGGGCTACCATAGACCCTCCATCACCATGGACACCCATTCTGTGAGGCCATACAGGGGCTACCATAGACCCCCACATCCATGCACACCCCATTCTGGGAGGCCATACAGGGCTACCATAGACCTCAAAATCCCATGCACCCCCCATTCTGGGAGGCCATACAGGGGGCTACCATAGACCCCCACATCCCATGCACACCCCATTTGGGAGGCATACAGGGGCTACCATAGACCCCACACCCCATGGACACCCCATTCTGGTGAGTCCATACAGGGGCTACCATAGACCCCCATATCCCCTGCACACCCCATTCTGGGTGGCCCAACAGTGGCTACCATAGCCCCCCGTATCCCATGGACACCCCGTTCTGGGAGGCCATACAGAGGCTACCATAGACCCCCCGCAATCCATGCACACCCCGTTTGGGAGGCCATACAGGGGCTAGCATAGACCCCACACCCCCTGAACACCCCGTTCTGGGAGGCCAACAGGGCTACCATAGACCCCATCCTGAAACACCCCATTCTGGGAGGCCATACAGGGGCTACCATAGACCCCACATCCATGCACACCCCATTCTGGGAGGCCATAAGGGGCTACCATAGACCCACATCCCATGGACACCCCGTTCTGGGGGGCCCATAACAGGGGCTACCATAGACCCCACACCCCGGGGACCCCCCGTTTTTGGGGGGCCCAAAACCCGGGGGCTAGATAAAAACCCAACCCCCCATGAACACCCCGTTCTGGGAGGCCATACGGGGTTTACCATAGTTTGGGGGTTTCTATGGGGGCCCCTGTATGGGGGGGGGGTCTAGGGCCATACCCCCGTTCTGGGGGGGCCATACGGGGGCTCCCTTTAGACCCCAACCCAAAAGGACCCCCCCTTTCCGGGGAGGCCTTCTAGGTCCCCTTTGCCCCCACATCCCAGGGAAAACCCCCGTTCTGGGACCCTTTACAGGGGTACCATAGACTCCCCAAAGCCAGGGACAAACCTTTTTTGGGAGGCCTTTAAAGGGGCCCTACCTTTTCCCCCCCGTTTTCCCAGGGCCCCACCCCTTTTCCGGGGCCCCCAAACCCGACCCTACCATAGCCCCCCCAATTCCCTTTACACCCCTTTTCTGGGAGCCCCTACGAGGCTCCCATAGCCCCCTTATCCCATGAAACACCCCGTTCGGGGAGACCATACAGGGGGCAAACCATAGACCCCCGTTTTCCCAGGGCCCCCCCGTTCTGGACGCCAAAAACAGGGGAAAAACCATAGCCCCCCCCAAATCCCATCCCAAACCCCTTTTCGGGGGGGCCCAAATAAAAGGGGCTACCATAGCCCCCCGAACCCATGGACACCCCAGTTCTGGGGGCCTTCCGGGGCTCCCTAGACCCCCCACCCCCTTGGCCCACCCCTTCTGGGACGTTTTAAAAGAGGTACCTTAGGAAAACCCCCATCCCATGCTCCCCCCTGTTCGGGGAGGCCATACAGGGTACCATAGACCCCCAAAACTCAGGGACCCCCCCGTTTTTGGAGGCCATACAGGGGCTAAAAAGCCCCCCCGACCCCCATGCTCCCCCTTTTTTCTGGGGGGCCCAAGCCAGGGGCTACCATAGACCCCCAATCTCATGGACACCCCTTTTTAGGGGGCCAACAGGGGCTACCATAGCCCCCCCCCTATCCCTGCACACCCCCGTTCTGGGAGACCATACAGAGGCTCCATAACCCCCGTACCCATGCACACCCCGTCTGGGAGCCATACAGGGGCTACCATAGCCCCCCCGTATCCCATGAAACCCCCCCTTTCTGGGAGGCCATACGGGGGGCTACCAAAACCCCCGACCCATGCACACCCCGTTCGGGAGGCCATCAGGGCTTCCTAGACCCCCACACCCATGAACCCCCCTTCGGGGGGCCATAAAAGGGGCTACCAAAGACCCCCACACCCATGGCACCCCTTTCTGGGAGCCAACGAGGTAACCATAGACCCCCGTATCCCATGCCACCCCGTTCGGGGGAAGGCCTACAGGGGCTACCATAGCCCCCCTTATCCCATGGACACCCATTTTTGGGGGGGCCATACAGGGGCTCCATAGACCCCCAATCCCATGCACACCCCTTTTGGGGGACCCATACAAGGCTACCAACCCCCCCGTACCCATGCACCCCCGTTCGGGGGAGACCATCAGAGGCACCATAGCCCCCTGTATCCCATGCACACCCCGTTCTGGGGGGCCTACAGGGGCTCCTGACCCCCTATCCCATGGAACCCCTTTGGGGGGCCATACAGAGGCACCATGACCCCCAACCCCCTTTAAACCCCCGTTCTGGGACGCCATAAAGAGGTTTAAAAACCCCCCCTATCCCATGCACACCCCGTTTGGGAGACCATACAAGGCTACCATAAAACCCCGAACCCTGCACCCCCCGTTCGGGGAGGCCATACAGGGGCTACCAAGCCCCCCCGTATCCCATGCACACCCCGTTCTGGGAGGCCATACAGAGGCTACCATAGACCCCCAATCCCATCACCCCCCGTTTGGGGGGCCATACAAGGCTCCAAGACCCCCGACCCCATGGCCCCCCGTTCTGGAGGCCATACGAGGCTACCTAACCCCCCGTTCCAGCACCCCCGTTCTGGGGGCCCATACAGAGGCTACCTTTCCCCCCCGATCCCATCACACCCTTTTGGGAGGCCATACAGAGGCTACCATAGCCCCCCCCGTACCCCATGAACACCCCGTTCGGGAGGCCATACAGGGCTACCATAGCCCCCGTATCCCATGCACCCCCGTCGGGAGGCCATACAGGGCCCATAGACCCCGTTCCATGCACCCCCCTTTCGGGAGGGGCCCACGCTCCCTCGTCGTTTGCAGGCGGCTGTTCTTGAATAAAGTTATTCCCAACAGTTGTTCATGAGTTCATCCTGTGGAAAAGCTTGGAGCGCAGCTGTCGCCATCGCCATTTCTGTGAGACCATTAACCCCGGGGCTGCTGGCCAGACGACAAGAGGGGCTTTACAGAGCAGCCAAGTGATTACTGTGCTGAGCTGCAGCGGGCACAGCTACGCTCGCCCCAGTATCAGGTGCCTGGCGCCGTAAGCTTCCTTTTTTGTGTGCCTTGGTCCTCCGGGCCAAACTGCCAACCGCGACCACCCCGTCAATCATGGACCTGTTCTCCGGCCCCGCGGCTCCCCTTGGGTTTAAGCAAAATCTTTAGGGGAAACCCTTTCTTTTATGGCCCCGGGCCCCCCCATTACCCCTCTGCATTTAAAGGATTATCCTAAATCGGTCATCTACCGTCAGGCCATGCTGGGGGTTGTAGTGTCACAACAGCTGGAGGTTAGAAAACACAGCCACCCTCGAGTCATTTTCTTCTGTCACGTTGAAAATTTAATTCAGCCGATTTTTGGTTTTATCTGTTCTTGGGTAAGCTGGGTAACCAATATGGCCGCTAAACTCCTTAAAGGGGTTGTCTCACTATCAGGATTGCTGCTTTTTATGTTAAAGATCTTGCAAAAATAAGTCACTTTGCAATATAGTCCATTACCCGGGGTCCTACCTATTCCAATATCCCCCTTTGTTTGGCTGCTCAGCTCCTCAGGTCACTATACTACAGACCTGTTTGGGCTCTCCTGATAGGCCCCGCCAGCATGGTTGCTATAGCACAGACCTATTTGATCTCTCCTTATAGGGTGCCAGCACTGGTTTTCGTTTCTACAGACCTGGTTCTAAATCAGCTTAGTAGAAGCCCGTAAACCCCGCTGAATTTTAAAATAAAACCAAAGGGAAAAAGAATCAATGTAGTGAGACAACCCCTTTAAAAGGGGGTTGTCCACTACAGGGATCATGCTTTTTAGTTAAAATCTTGCGAAACACAGCACTTTGCAATAAGTGTCCCCCTTAAAAGTGTCCGACCTATTTCCCAGATATCCCCCTTGTATGGGCTGCTCATCCTCAGGTCACTATAGCTACAGACCCGTTCCATTTTTCCTGATAGGCTGCTAGCATGGTTCTATAGCTACAGACCTGTTCAAATTTTCCTGATAGGCTCCATCTGGTTTCTATACTCAGACCGTTCATCTCTCCTGATAGGCTGCAGCGCTGGTTGCAAAAGCTAAGACCTGTTCGATCTCCCGATAGGCTGCCCGCAATTTTCTATGCTACACACCTGTTTAGATCTCTCCTGATAGGCTGCCAGCACTGGTTGCTATAGCTACACACCTGTTCAATCTCTTCTGATAGGCTGCCAGCACTGGTTGCTATAGCTGCAGACCTGTTAGATCTCTCCTGATAGGCTGCCAGCACTGGTCGCTATAGCAACAGACCTGTTCTATCTCTCCTGATAGGCTGCCAGTGCTGGTTGTTATATCTACAGACCTGTTTGATCTCTCCTGATAGGCTGCCAGCGCTGGTTGCTATAGCTACAGACCTGGCTTCTACTGCAGCCTAGTGGAAGCCAGTAAACACGCCCCTGAATTCAAAATGAAACCAAGAAAACAGGACAGAGGTGAGATGAATCAATGTAGTGAGACAACCCCTTTCATGGGGTATTCTAGGAAGATTTATCATTAGATGCACGTTAATGGCATATGGCATCAAGGAGGGACAGGTGCAGGTCCCACCTCTAGTCCCTGAAAGTGTCGGCTTAGAATGGAGAGAAGGTCACACTTGTGCACAACTCTCCATTCTGTTCTATAGGAGGAGTACATAGAACGGAATGGAGAGTCGTGTGCAAGCGTGACCGGCCCATTACTCGGAGGCCCCGTTCCACCTCTGGGTCCTATACCTATCAGATTTTAATGGCCTATCCTATCGAAGTGTAAAGTGGGAAGACCCCTTTAATGACAAATCTGCCTAGATATGGAGATATCCAGATCTCCAACCTCTGCACAAGTGACTTCCACTGCAATATCCTTCCATATTACACTCCAGGAAGCTGAGATAGAAGGAGCTGTTTGCTGAGGTCCTCTCACCATGGAGGGGATACCAGGGTCATCTGTGATTTTTCTTTCCATGACAAAATGGCGGCTTTGTTGGATGAATACTTCAGAAATTGACTTGTTTTGCCTTCATCAAATAGCTCCTCGTATCTCAGCTTCCTTGGAGAACAACATTTGGTCGGTTTTAAGGAAATCCAGGACATTATGGGCGACCTGTATGAAGGAAGGCGCGTCGGAGTGAATTGTCGAGTCTCGTTTTCAGTGTATAATGCGCCTGAATGTATGAAAGTGGTTTTTGTGTGATTATAAATGGTGTAAAGTTCCCGCCCCTCACCTGTGTGTTTGGCGCATTACGGAACCTAGGCACATTAGTAATGCCCCAATCATGTATAAAGGCCATAGATAGGCTGGACATAAGAGAAGTCATTAGAATAGCATGTCAGTGATAGAAACTATGGGACTGATCCTGCTTGGAGGACCACAGGTCCCAGCAATACCTGTGCTGTGCTGGCTCTTGCTGTATGTAGAATAAAGGGTGAGAGCAGCAAAAATACATTTCAAATTTAATGTAGTAAAAATTAAAAAATCTGAACATCATCATCAGTGGTTATTTAATGTAAAATTAATTTTAGATTCTATTAATTTGAAATACATTTTATAGGAGAGATTTTTATATTTTTGGGATATTATAGATTTTATATTTATTTATATGATTATATTTTTCATTAAATTGAAATAATTAAATTTTATACAGTTTGAGAATTATAATAAATTCCTTTTTATTATTATTGTACTGGTGGAAGTTGAGAAATATTGGACATTTTTGCCCCTAACAGCAAATCCAGCTCCACTGCGACTCAGAGCACATTGACATAGGTCTGCCTGCCCGAGCAGTAATGCCGAAACACATTCATATATGTGTCTAATATTACGAGTGTGGTGCGACCCCCCCAGAACGCCCCCTCATGTTAGGTGCATTAGAAAGTGTCGAGTCTTCCGAACAATGCGCCCAACACATTCATTAGGCGCATTAGACATCGTAGCCGAATCACTAAGGCACATTCTACGCCAGAAAAAGGGTGAAAAACCCGATCATACATGTCGCCCTATGAGTCTTGTATCCAGCTTTCCCAGATTCCTAAATCTTCTTACTTATGGAGGAATACATTTCCAGGTCTCCACCCTCTACATAATGGTTTACTCCTATCACTGGGAAAGCTGGGTGACCACCATCACCTTGAGCGTTACCCACTTTTCTGACAGTTTTGACAGGGATACCTGCCTGGCTAAGGGAGGCAATGTATACTTTGCTTGGAAAGTGGGTTAATAATACAGCCAACATATTAACCCTAATATTTGTTTCCACCCAGCTTTCCCAGGAACAGACAGAAGGAATGGCTGAATAGAAGAGGATGAATTGCGGACTTTATCAGGTGAGCGCTCTGCACATCCAGTCCTTCTCCCCATCCTTGTGGCAGCCGAGACCTTAATGTAATAATGAAGAGCAGATAGTTGTAGGGAAACTCCCATCATCCTGTGATTGTGCTGCTGAGGCCGGCGCTGAGCTCCTGACAATGGTTGGGCTGCAGCTCTCCGGGTATCTTATCAGTCCACAGCTACAGCGCTGCCTAGTCCCCTAGGATTTCCTCCTGTCTCATACCTCACCTTACATTATGGCACGTGGCCGAGGTTAGGGAACGTGGCAGAACGCATGCACAACCACCATGCTTCGATAGCATTCTGCTTCAGGAGTGGTCACCCAACTTTCCCAAATTCCTGAACGGCAGCTCTGACTTCCTGCCTTGCTATTGTATTGCTACATAACTAAACAGATGTGCTAAAGTCGCCATAGCGGTGCAGTGATTTATCCAAAATCCAGTATTACAGTGTTGCCTTTCAGATTCTTGGGAAAGTTGAATGACTGCTACATTGCATTAATTGTTATACAAGATATGACACAATTGAAGAGTTTAGGAGATGTTTCCACCAAAGACTTTGATGAAATATCAATAGGAAAAGTCATCAGTCTGACAGGTGCGGATTCCATCTCTAAGCCCCGCACGTACTTTGGGAATGGGTCCCGAAAATGTTGGCTCCTAACGGAGAGCTGGTCACGCTAGTGCACAACTCTCTATTATATTCTATGGGAGGCATACAGCCAAACCCAGCGCTCCTCTGTACTGGGAACTCCCATAGAACAGAATGGAGAACCCAACGCTCCCTGTACTGGGAACTCCCATAGAACAGAATGGAGAACACAGCGCTCCCCTGTACTGGAACATCCCATAGAACAGAATGAGAACACAGCGCTCCCCTGAACTGGTAACTCACATAGAACAGAATGAAGAGAACACAGCGCTCCCCTGTACCGGGAACTCCCATAGAACAGAATGAAGAGAACACAGCGCTCCCCTGAACTGGAAACTCCCATAGAGAAACAGGGATAATGAAGAGAAACAGCACTCCCCCCTGTACTGGAACTCCCGATAGAACAGAATGTAGGACCATAGAACACGAAGGCGACACCCCCCTGTACCGGGAACTCCTATAGAACAGAATGAGAGAACACATCGCCCAGACTAACCCCAGTACTGGGAAACTCCCTAAGAACCAGAAATGAAGGAGAACACAGCGCTCCCCTGAACTGGGAACCCCCATAGAACAGAATGGAGAACACAGTGCTTGCCTGTACTGGGAGCTCCCATTGAGCAGAATGGAGAACACAGCGCTCTCCTGTACTGGGAATTCCCATAGAAATGAATGGAAAGTCACGCGCAAGTGCACCCTGCTCTAAGTATGTTGTGAACAAAGACTTTTGGGAGTCCTTTGTGAAACCGTTGCAGATCCCAGAGGTGCAACCCTCAACTATCACATTAGAATAATACACCCCTTGAATCTGCCATCAAAGTGTGAGATGGAGACATCGCTATAATGATAAGATTCCAGCTGCCTGCCGCCACCACTAGAGGGAGCTCACTGCATACTGTTTTGTTGTTGAGTATAAACACTAGTGAGCTCCCCCTAGAGGTGGCTGTAGGCAGCTATCCATGTCTATGTAGGTGGTTTAGAGCTTCACATTATAAAATATTTAGTTATAAAAACCAAGATATCCACTTTAAGGTCCAAAATTAGGGGTGGGATACAAGTGGTCACAAAATGTTGTGATATTCCCATGATTTGGGTCAAAACTCCGCTCTACTACATAGTGGCCTCCAGGGTAACCCTGTCACGGAGAAGCCACCACACTGCTTCCCATGATTCCTGACATAGCTTCTCCGATGTATAACGAGCTCAGATGTTGGCGGCGTCTCGGACAGTAAATGCAGCGTTCTGTAGTCAGGGCTTTACTCTGGCCCGGGGCCAGCCCACATTTGTGTTAGAATAAACAGAGGGATAGATTTCCCGTATCCTGGCACACATGGGCGCTGAGTGCTGTCAGCATGGGGCCCGCCATGAGGTGGGAGCATGGTCGTTGGCAGAGGGACAATTATCAAATCGCTTATGTACATCCCCACAGAGCTGGAGCGGCCGCAGCTATCGGGACCCACATCTTGTACGAGTTACTGCTCAACCTTATATATCCAGCAGGTAAAATGCTGATTGCTGGGACCTAATGCACATGAAGAAAGCAAAAATTAATAAGAGGATGTTGGGGGGGGTGAGCGGCATAGCCAGCAACGTGTAATGAGCGCCCAAAAGAGCCGGACTTAAAGGGGTTTTGCCACGATGTAATGTTGACGTGGGATCCTGCAAAATGGGTATTTAATCACTTTTCTAAATATATGTGATTAAAAAAAGTGAAGCCTGTGAGAGCTGCAGCCTGACTTAGATGTCCTTAGTTTCCTGACTGTTTACATTAGCTATGACCAGGAGCTGATCTGGCAAGCTCCTGGCCGTGCTTGCATTCTTTGCACTTCTTATCTGATGGCAGGACACATGAAGGAGCTTTGAAGGGAGGGGGAGAAAAAAACAGTGTTACTGGGCATCTGCACTAGCTTTGTTTCTGTGTCAGAGCCTGTTTCTGCTGTATAGAGAATCCACTGGTTGTAATGTAATTATCTGAGTAAACATGCAGACGCTCCCTGCTCAGCCCTCCTCCCAAACCCCCTGTCTGTAGTCAGTAAACGCTTATCTTTACTCCTGAGCAGATAAGAGGGAGAAAACAAAACCCTTATAGCTTATGCACAATACAGTTCTCCTCTGTGGTTTAGCCAAAAATGTTTTCTCAACTATAGAGACTGAATATCAGGAACGTGCATGGGAGGTGGAGCGATGACATCACAGAGGAGGTACTTGTTTTTTTTAAACACAGAAACAAAACTCCCCGTTTTTCAAGGCTCAAGAGGGGAGCATCAGCCTGTTAGGTGAGGACATCCCTTCTTGCCAAAACCCCTTTAAGGGAACCTGTCACATTGGACAAGCGATCTGATCTGCGGGCCCCATGTTATAGAGCAGGAGCTGAGCAGATTGATAGATTGAGCCTCATGTACAGTTGAAACCAGAAGTTCAGCAGCAGTCTACAAGCAATGGGGATAAAGGAATTTTTTGGGAAAAGCATTTCTGCTACTGTGGAATATATGAAAATTTTGAGGTTCTTGGTTTACATTTTTTATCAAAACTGTAAATGCCCATCTACCGCAGCAAGGTGACCTCTATTCAGATGGGAACCTACGCTAATTTCACAGCTCTTGGTATCTGTTCAGACCTTACACATTTCAGGGAGAGAAGATTCCAGCTATAAGCTGTTCTGATTAAGAAACCTGTGCAGATGGGTGGAGTGCATAGTAGGGTTAGCAGAGGTCCGGTGACATCCGTCTGCTGCAGGGCCCCATACACAGTAGGGTTAGCAGAGGTGCAGTGACATCCGTCTGCTCCGGGGCTCCATACACAGTAGGGTTAGCAGAGGTGCAGTGACATCCGTCTGCTCCGGGCCCCATACACAGTAGGGTTAGCAGAGGTGCAGTGACATCTGTCTGCTCCGGGGCTCCATACACAGTAGGGTTAGCAGAGGTGCAGTGACATCCGTCTGTTCCGGGGCCCCATACACAGTAGGGTTAGCAGAGGTGCAGTGACATCTGTCTGCTCCGGGGCCCCATACACAGTAGGGTTAGCAGAGGTGCAGTGACATCCGTCTTCTCCAGGCCCCATACACAGTAGGGTTAGCAGAGGTGCAGTGACATCCGTCTGCTTCAGGGCCCCATACACAGTAGGGTTAGCAGAGGTGCAGTGACATCCGTCTGCTCCGGGGCCCCATACACAGTAGGGATAGCAGAGGTGCAGTGACATCCATCTGCTCCGGGGCCCCATACACAGTAGGGTTAGCAGAGGTGCAGTGACAACCGTCTGCTCCGGGGCCCCATACACAGTAGGTTAGCAGAGGTGCAGTGACATCCGTCTGCTCCGGGCCCCATACACAGTAGGGTTAGCAGAGGTGCAGTGACATCCGTCTGCTCCGGGGCCCCATACACAGTAGGGTTAGCAGAGGTGCAGTGACATCCGTCTGCTACGGGGCCCCATACACAGTAGGGTTAGTAGAGGTGCAGTGACATCCGTCTGCTCCGGGGCCCCATACACAGTAGGGTTAGCAGAGGTGCAGTGACATCCGTCTGCTCCGGGGCCCCATACACAGTAGGGTTAGCAGAGGTGCAGTGACATCCGTCTGCTCCGGGCCCCATACACAGTAGGGTTAGCAGAGGTGCAGTGACATCCGTCTGCTCCGGGGCCCCATACACAGTAGGGTTAGCAGAGGTGCAGTGACATCTGTCTGCTCCGGGGCCCCATACACAGTAGGGTTAGCAGAGGGCGGTGACATCTGTCTGCTCCGGGCCCATACACAGTAGGGTTAGCAGAGGTGCAGTGACATCCGTCTGCTCCGGGGCCCCATACACAGTATGGTTAGCAGAGGTGCAGTGACATCCGTCTGCTCTGGGCCCCATACACAGTAGGGTTAGCAGAGGTGCAGTGACATCCGTCTGCTCCGGGCCCCATACACAGTAGGGTTAGCAGAGGTGCAGTGACATCCGTCTGCTCCGGGCCCCATACACAGTAGGGTTAGCAGAGGTGCAGTGACATCCGTCTGCTCCGGGCCCCATACACAGTAGGGTTAGCAGAGGTGCAGTGACATCCGTCTGCTCCGGGGCCCCATACACAGTAGGGTTAGCAGAGGTGCAGTGACATCCATCTGCTCTGGGCCCCATACACAGTAGGGTTAGCAGAGGTGCAGTGACATCTGTCTGCTCTGGAGCCCCATACACAGTAGGGTTAGCAGAGGTGCAGTGACATCCGTCTGCTCCGGAGCCCCATACACAGTAGGGTTAGCAGAGGTGCAGTGACATCCATCTGCTCCGGGGCCCCATACACAGTAGGGTTAGCAGAGGTGCAGTCACATCCGTCTGTTCCGGGGTCCCATACAAGGTAAGGTTTGCTGTTGTGTTAGACACACGTCCGGTCACCCTCTGGGTCATTTTGGCTGTGAGCTGCTCCCCTTGGTCGTGTCCTCTGCCCTCTCTCACCTTCGTAGCTGACATTCACCTCTCACATCAATGGCGCGTGGTGTCCACAGTTTCCACATCTCTTATTCACAATGGCGCCATTTCTCCACTCACGATAATTTCACCACAGCAGCCGCCAACAGCAATACCAGCACTCTGCGCCCGAAAGCCGATAATCATCCTAACTCTGATAAGTCGCCCATTTTACTACTGACAGCAGCGAGGGATATGTGTGCAGACAGCCTATCACACGCCTTATATACCCACCCAGCTAGCGCTACACATTGGACTTCATGAGCTTGTTTGTTACAAGGTTTCCAGTCTAGACAATGCTCTGTGAGCTAAACACATCTGCAGCCCACGTCTCTATATGGTCTTGATAGTTTGTTATAATATAGCAATGAAGGGAACATGTATCAGAGTGAAATAAATTCCTGTATGTAGAAAACCCCAACCACATGTCCCATTAGTCAAAAATAAAACACATTCACTTCTAAGCTGTTCTAGATGCTTCACTAGTCACAATATATACATACATAATAACAGACCTGCAACCATAATCAGATCTGTAACTAATAAGCTGAAAGGGGCTGTTCAGTTTAGATGAAAACTTAAAGGGGTATTCTTGTCTCAATGATTAGCTTTAAACATGTAGGCAATGGTAAGTAAAGACTATTACTAAATACATTGCTGTTCTGATTTTGCATCTCTTCAGAGTTTTCAGCAGATCTTATCAGCTCTCCTTGTCACCGACCACCTCTGGCTGCAGTAAGGGTCTGAGATGATGACTCACTCTCTGCTCTAAATCTTTATCCTGAGATACAGAGCTCATTTACATTACTTACTGACAAACTTTAACCCCTTACAGCTCTGTAGCCTTGTGCACTACATTTTATAAATCTCCTGCAGTCATAGCACTGTAACAGGCTCAGCCAGGAATAGCAGAGCTGAAATGTTGAACAGTACTGTAGAACCACCCACAGCCTGAACAGGAAGTGGGAGTCTGAAGCTGTAGAACCTCCCACAGCCTGAACAGAAAGGGAGAGTCTGAAGCTGTAGAAAGACCCATAGCCTGAACAGGAAGTGGGAGCCTGAAGTTGTAGAATCGCCTACAGCCTGAACAAGAAGTGGGAGGCTAAAGCTGTAGAACTTCCCACAGCCTGAACAGGAAGTGGGAGCCTGAAGCTGTAGAATCGCCCACAGCCTGAACAGAAAGTGGGAGCCTGAAGCTGTAGAACTTCCCACAGCCTGAACAGGAAGTGGGAGCCTGAAGCTGAAGAACCGCCCACAGCCTGAGCAGGAAGTGGGAGCCTGAAGCTGAAGAACCATCCACAGCCTGAACAAGAAGTGGGAGCCTGAAGTTGTATAACTGTCCACAGTCTGAGCAAGAAATGTGAGTCTGAAGCTGTAGAACCGCCCACAGCCTGAACAGGAATATTGCATTACTGACAAGGTTTAAACCCTTACAGCTCTGTAGTCTTGTGCACTACATTTTATAAAACTCTTGTAGTCATCTCACAGTAACAGGCTTAGTTAGGAATAGCAGAGCTGAAATGTCAGGCAGTACTGTAGAACCACTCACAGCCTGAACAGGAAGTAGGAGTCTGAAGCTGTAGAACCACCCATAGCCTAAACAGGAAGTGGGAAACTAAAGCTGTAGAACTGCCCAGAGCCTGAACAGGAAGTGGGAGACTGGTACTTTAGAACCACTCATAGCCTGAACAGGAAGTAGGAGAATATAACTACAATAATAATGTCCCATATGTACAAGAATATAAATACTATAATACAGCTCCAATGTACAAGAATATAACTACTATAATACTGCCCCTATGTACAAGAATATAACTAATATAATACTGCTCCTATGTACAAGAATATAACTACTATAATACAGCTCCAATGTACAAGAATATAACTACTATAATACTGTCCCCTATGTACAAGAATATAACTACTATAATACTGCCCCTATGTACAAGAATATAACTACTATAATACTGCCCCTATGTACATGAATATAACTACTAATATACTGCTCCTATGTACAAGAATATAACTACTATAATACTGCTCATATGTACAAGAATATAACTATTATAATACTGCCTTCTATGTACAAGAATATAACTACTATAATACTGCCCCCTATGTACAAGAATATAACTACTATAATACTGCCCCTATGTACAAGAATATAACTAATATAATACTGACCCCTATGTACAAGAATATAACTACTATAATACTGCCTCTATGTACAAGAATATAACTACTATAATACTGTCCCCTATGTACAAGAATATAACTACTATAATACTGCCCCTATGTCCCAAGAATATAACTATTTAATACTGCCCAAAGGTACAAAAATTTAAACTTTTTTTAAAATACTCCCTCCTTTTAACAAGAATAAAAACTACTAAAAATATGCCCTTTTGTAACAAAATATAAAAATTAAAATACTGTCCCAAAGGTCCCAAGAATATAACTACTAAAATACTGCCTATTTACAAGTTTAAAACTATTTAAAATACGCCCTATGTCCCAAAAATAAAACAACTAAAAAAACGCCCCTATGAACAAGAATAAAAAACTACTATAATTTTTGCTCCTAGGGGTAAAAGATTGTAACTACTATAAAAACTGCCTAAACTATGTACGAAAAATATAACTATTTAATACTCCCCCCTATGTACAAGAATATAACTATTAAAATTACTGCCCCCTATGTAAAAATATAACTATTAAAATACTCCCTTCCCTTGTAAAGAATATAACTATTAAAATACGCCCCTTTGTAAAAAAATAAAACTACAAAATACTCCCCCCTATGTACAAAAAACTATAACTACTATAATACTCCCCCCTATGTACAAAAAAAAAAAATTAAAACTACTATAATACTTCCCCTATGAAAAGAATAAAATGCCTATGAAACAGAATAAACTACTATAATACGCCCCTTATGTCCCAAAAATTTAAAAACTATATAATACTGCTCCAACCGGTACAAAAAATAAAACCCTACTATAATACTGCCCCAAATGTACAAGAATAAAACTTAAATTTAACCCCCTTAACGGCCCCAAAGTTCCCTTTGGAATATAACTATTTTATAAAAATGCCCCCTATGTACAAGAAAATAACTACAATAATACGCCCCTATGAAACAAATATAACTACTTTTAAAACTGCCCCTTTAATGAAACAAGAATATAACTACTAAAATACTGTTCTATGTAAAAAATTTATAATATTATAATACTGCCCCCTATGTACAAGAATATGCATCTGAACAGGTAGGTGATTTTACCTATTTGACTGGAGTAGTACTGTAACCAGCGGTGTCATTTATATGACTTCTGCTGTATGGCATTTTTAAGGGGGAAGCAAACTAAAAAAACTTCATGTAGTGTAAAGCAGGGAGACTGGGTTTTTGGAAAAAAGGGGGAAAAAGGGGGAGCTGGAGGCCGCAGCCCCAAAATTTTAAGAGTTTTGTTTTTCCAGCGTGGATCTCTGAAAATTTAAGGGGTGGTGACTGGCACAGCTGAAATGTCTGGGGGGAACAGGGAGGGGCAGGGTGTTTACCAGGAAACCCTGGGCTGAAGTTTCAATAGAGGGATTTGGGAAAGAAAATACAGTAGGGCCAAGAGCGAGAGATCCAAGTGATGATAGTGACTTTTATACCAAACGATTGGTGGGTTTCGCCCAAAATTTTTGAATATCAAGACCCCCCAAATCCAAAAAATTTAAAAATACAAACACATCGCTTTGGGCAATATATAAGAATTAACACCTATTTCAAAAAGCACATTCCCGTTTAACCCACTGGGTGAAGGACATTATAGAAATAATCTTTTAAAACTGCCCCCCCATGTACAAGAAAAATAACTACAAAATAAATGCCTCCTATGTACAAGGGAAAATAACACCAAAAAAACTGCCCCCCATAAAACAGGAATATAAATTTCTTTTAAAACTGCCTCCCCATGTACAAAAAAATATAACTACTATTAAAACTGCGCCCTATGTACAAAAAATTTAAATACTATAATACTGCCTCCTATGATACAAGAAATTAAAATAAAATTTAATACTGGGTCCCCCATGTACAAGAAAATTTTAAATATTTTTTTTTTTTATAATACTGCCCCCTATGTACAAAATATAAATATAAAATACTGCCCCCATGGGACAAGAATATAACTACTATAATACTGCCCCTATGTACAAGAATATAAAACTAAAATACTGCCCCTATTTACAAGAAAAAAAAACTTTTTTCCCATTAAAAAATTCCTTTTGCCCCCAAAGTACAAGAAATAAAATAATAAAAATACTGCCCCCCATTACAAGAATATAACCCACTATAATATGCCCCCCAAAAAGTACAAGAAAAATCAAATTTTTAAAAAATTAAATATAAAACTGCCCCTATGTACAGGAATATAAACTTACTATTAAAAAATACTTCAAACCCATGTTAAAAAAAATAAAAGCCCCTTTTCTATAATACTTAAACCCCCTTTTTACTAGAATTTAACTACTATAATACTGCCCCTATGTAAAAAGAAAATAACTACTATAATACGCCCCCATGTACAAGAATATAACTAATTTTAATATGCCCTAAAAAACAAGAAAAAAATTTTAAAAAACTTTTCTTAAAAATGCCTCCCCATGTACAAAAATTTGTAAAAAACAAAATAACCCCTTTTTCCCCAAAATGTTATAGCAAAAAGCAGGGAAAATGAATTAAACTCTGGACAGCGAAAGACAATTTAAAAGGGGCAAAACATAGGCAAACTGCCCCATTTAAAATGTCCCTTTTTTTTGCCCCAAAAGAACATAAAATAAGATAAAACAAGAACGCGTTTCACGAGGGGTCCCCCCCTTTGCTTTCTTCATTGCCCTATGTTACACTATTCCCTATTTTTTCTTTAAATAAAAGTTAAAAAGTCAATTATCCCCAGTAAAAAAAAAGTGATAAAAGCCCATGGGGATCTTTAAAATTTTCAAAAAAATGTAAAAATGAGTTAAAAAAAAAAAAAACATTTAAAAACTCAAATGAACAATATGAATGAGAAATAAAATGTGTAAAATGATAGTAAAAAAATTTTTTAAAAAAAAGCTTTTATCAAAAAGTTAAAAACCACCCGGGGGGGCTGTGGATTGTTAATAAATATAGGTTAAGTTTAAAAACAAAAGCAAAAAATTTTTTATACAAGTTAAAAAAACCTTTTAACTTCCCTGAAACACCTTAAGGGTGCTTCAGTTTAAACAAATGGGCACATTTTAAAACCAAAAAAACCCATGCATATAGAGAAATAGTTTTTTAAAAAGGGGAAATTGAGGAAAAAAAGGATTCATTAAGAGGGTGACCAGACTAAAAATTTCTTAAAGTTTTGAAATCTGTCATCTGTTATGGGGGTGAGGGTTCAAAGTTTTTAAATTTTTATATATCCAAAATGTTTCTTTTAAGAAAAATTTTTTTTCCCTATGGGTTTTAATTTAAAAATCTGGAATGTGCTCAAGGGGGTTGTACTGAAAATCTTGGTTTTTGCCCTTAGTATGATTAAAAAGTTTTTGGGGAAAAAATGTGGGGGGAAAAAACCCCCGGGTTAAACTTTTTATCTGTTTTGTTAAACCCGCTTAGATAGCTTCCTTTAGTTCCCCCTTTAAGTATTGGATGCCGCAAAAAAAAGTTTTTCAGATATACTACAAAACAAAATACTAAAGGTATACGTCCTTTTACAGAAAATTTTTTCTTTAGTCTTAAATGAAAAAAAAATGTTTTCCTTTCCACCATTTTTTTCACAGCATTTACACGATTTTGAGCCACTTTTTGAAGTTCCCCACTCCATTTTATTTTTACCATCATTGGAGTGGGCTTTCCCCATTGGGGCTATCCAACTTTTTTATATTTTTTATTTTTGAGAGAGCTAAATATTTTTTTTAGCTTTTTTACCCCCGTCTGAAGATCGTGGGGGTTTATGGGTTAGTTTGGGTTTTCAGGGTGGCATCAAAGTTTTGGAATTCCCCAATGTTTTTGTATTATTTTTAAATTTTCCCCTGTGTTGAGAGTTTTAAGTTGTAATGAAACAAAATTTTAAATTTTTTGTTTCTTCGAAATCTTGTTTTGGTTTACAATTCTACTCTATCAGTATTGTTCTTTTTGGTTCGGGGGAAATAAATATTGTCTCTAAATTCTTTTAGGGAAAGCTTCCTTTTTAGCTTTTTTTTAAAAAATTTTTTGGAAAAAAATTTAAAAATTACTAAAATTATGCTTTATGTACAAAAATTTTTAACTACTATAATACTCCCCCCTTTATGTACAAGAATATAACAAACTATAATATCCCCCTCTATGTCCCAAAGAATATAATTTTACTAAAATACTGCCCCCTATTTTAAAAAAAATAAAAATTACTTTTAATACTCCCCTAGGGTTAAAAGAAAAATAAATATTTTTAATACGCCCTATGTACAAGAATATAACTACTTTAATACTGCCCTCTTTGTAAAGAATTTTAATTACTAAAATATCCCCCTCTATGTACAAGAATTTAAATACTAAAAATACTGCCCCCCTTTGTACAAGAATTTTAAATTACTTTAATACTGCCCCCTATGTAAAAAGAATAAAAAACTCCCTAAAATTAATCCCCCTTTATGTACAAAAAATTAAAAATTTCAAAAAATACTCCCCCATGTACAAGAATATAACTATTTTAATATGCTCCTATGTAAAAGGGAATTTATAACTATTAAAATTACTGCCCCCTATGTCAAGAAATAAATTAAACTATAAAAACTGCCCCCCTATGTACAAGAATATAATTACTATAATACTGTATAGTATGTAAATGTCTGTATTAATCTGCAACACTACAGCGAGAAATAAAACCGGCTCTGCTATCTCAAGACCTAGGCCCTCCATAGCAAAACAACCAGTTCCTGGCAACCAATCAGAACGCGGCTTACAACTGTAGTGGGAAAAGGAAAGCAGCACTCTGATTGGTTGCTATGGGCAACAACAAGGCAAGAGTGAGGCCTACTGCTCCCACAAAGCAATACACATTACTCCCAGCTTTTGGATGGTGGAGGGAGGGAAAAATTTGGGTCACTTCAATAAAAAATAAAAATTTTGGGGCCCCAAAGTATGAAAAATGGGCTTGGTCTTTAAAAATTTCCCCTTTTTTGCCCATTTGAAAACCCAAACAGAGCTATAGAACCAATTTAGAGCCCCCTAGAACCAATAAAAGCTCATAGCAACCCAAACAGAAACCCCTAGCCCAAACCAAAACAGAGCGCCCCTCCATTTTTCCGGGGTAATATATGAAAATGAAAGGGACGCACTGATTGGGGTTTCTATGAAACTTGATTTGGGTTTCCCTATGGGCAACAAAGGGAGTTTTAGACCAAGACAGTTTTCATACATGTGGCCCTTAATGTGCATCTATACACTTTGGGAAACACGTATGAAGGAAGGCGCGTCGGAGTGAATTGTCGAGTCTCGTTTTCAGTGTATAATGCGCCTGAATGTATGAAAGTGGTTTTTGTGCGATTATAAATGGAGTCTAAAGTTCCCCGCCCCTCGCCTGTGTGTTTGCCGCATTATGGAACTTAGGCGCAGAAGTAATGCTCTAAACATTTATAAAGGCTATAGATAGGCTGGAAATAAGAGAAGTCATTAGAATAGCATGTCAGTGATAGAAACTATGGCACTGATCCTGCTTCGAGGACCACAGGTCCCAGCAAGACCTGTGCTGTGCCGGCTCTTGCTGTATGTAGAATAAAGGGTGAGAGCAGCAAAAATAAGTTTCAAATGTCATGTAGTAAAATTAAAAAATGTAAAAATCTGAACATCTGACTTGCCCAAATGATGATAATACCCAGTTATGCCTTTAGCTAGTTTCTGGGGGCCCAGGAGTCCAGTCTTAAACAGTGAAACAAGATGTCGGTGGTAGAGAGCGGCAATCATGCTGACAGACCACCTTGGCAGGACAGGAGGTGGGGGGGTGGGCTTGGAGAGCAGGGGCCACTTATTGTTGTATGTTGTATAGATGTAGGTTTTTATTTTTGCATGGGCCTGAAGCTGGCAGTAATCTTCCTGTTCTTGCGACTTAGCCTTTTCCTAAAAGTGACCAGACGGGGTTGAGGATAAAAGCCATGACTTATAAGCCTGAACAATACAGAATCAAGAAATTCCTAGTATACTATAGACAGATACAATTATATTTAGTAAAGTTGTTCCAGCGGTGTTGGACAGCTGGGGAAGAGACATGCTCGGCTCTCTGGAACAGACAATGAGATCGCAAAAGCGAGGGCTCAGGTTGGATTTTGTTTGAACTTGTTTTCACTTTACAAACTTAAAACGTTAATACAGAGAGCACATGTTTCATAATACCTGAACACTTTGTTCTTCATACTCATTTACAAATTGTATTTACAATCTTCAATTGCTTGTACTTTGTCGTTACTTAATAAAGATATTATAAAGAAAAATCTGAACAACATCACCAGTGGGTTATTTAAGTGTTAAAAATTTGTTTTAGATTATTTTAAAATTTAAATACATTTTTATAGGAGATATTTTGTATATTTTTGGAGATTATATAGTTTTTATAGTAATTTTTATAGGATAACATTATTTTCATTTAATTTAAATAATTTAATTTTCATATATTTTTGATAATTATCATAATTCACTTTTTTATATTGCACTGATGGAAGTGCAGAAATATTGGAACATTTTTTGCCCTAACGGCAAATCCAGCTCCACTTGAGACTCATTCAGGCTCAGGCAGATCCTATTGACATTAGGTTCTGCCTGTACCGAGCAGTAATGCACCTGGTTTAGCCAAACCACATTCATTTCTGTGTCTAATAATATGATGTGGTGCGACGCCCCCCAGAAACGTCCCCAAATTGTCCCCCTCATGTTAGGCGCTTAGAAGAAAGCCACTAAAACACATTCATTAGGACGCATTAAACTAGACATCGTAGCCGGCTCACTATTTGGAACATTTTACGCTCCAGAAAAGGGTGAAAAAAAACGATGTACAGGGTCTCCCTTTATTCCAAAATAGACATTTATATGGTTTCAAATTTGCAACAAATTATTAAATATATACAGTAAACTGCAGCCTCATAAGCATTTAGGCCTTGTCCCACGCACGGTTTTGCGGACGTTTTTTTCACCCAGTTTGCGTTTTACAAACTGTCTGAAAAATTGGCCGCAAAACTTTTACACGGGCCGCTATGGAAAAAACCATGCAGCAGTCCCCACTGCACGGGTTTCCACCCGGCGGTTTTCAAAAAACATTCAACATGTTTATTCCTCCGTCCGGTTTTCGGACGGAATATGAACAAGTGAATGTGAAGGGGGAGGGGCTTTTCTCGGTAATCGCGGAGAAAAGCCGTCCCCTGCTGCCGGAGCAAGTGTGCACCGGACATATTACCAGTCTGGATAAACCGACCAGGTATATGTCCTTTGTGCCGTGGGGGAGACGCACCCTTAGGAAGCAGAGAAACGCTTTTTGGGGGCAATATAATAAGGTTATGATGCAAAGATTAGATATTTAATAAAAAGAGGGACATTAAAGGAGCACTTTTTCCCTTTAGCTTTATTTAGAAATTGCATCTAGATACACATTTATGCCAGTTATTGATTTACTGCAGCTGAATACAGGATTCCTCCTGCTGCACTTGAGGTCATGTGACCTTGCTCTTCTGTGCTGCTGAAACACTCAGGCTTAGGTGAGTAGACATGGCTGTGAATCGTTCTTGTTTCCTATTGGGAAGTTCAAAGTCGGCTGTCTCATAGGATTTCATAGAGAGACAGACCTCCTGACAGCTTCAAAAGCAGAGTGTTATAGCCAATCAGAGTGCGGTCTAGTGACTGTTACATCACCAGAAACCAGCTGTATGCAGCTGCAGGTAGCAAAGTTATTGCACTAGAATAGTAGCAAAAAAATCTTTCTAATGAAGGGTGAGTGAAAAAATCATTAGCGGCCTTCATGAAGTAAAGAGGAAACAGGGCGATTTAGGTCACAGTTTTTGGATGTGTTCCTCTAAATGAGGGACACTTAGAGATTTGACTATGCCATGAAGGCTCCCATGCTAGCCATCCTAGTGCCCCTATTACACCCTGCCAGAAGCTGGTTGTAACAGGGATGCTATAACTGCACACTGTTATGCTATACATTAGTACTGCAGAATAGTGTACAAGTTTTTTGCACTTTTAGGGGCCACTGTACCTTAGGGGGACTAAAATTACAAGTAAAATTTTTTTTTTAAATAAACTCGTGAAAAAAAAGTTTTTAAGGGTATGTTCACACGGTGTCTTACCGTGCGTGCCGCTAAGACGCCATGTGTTTAGAAGAACGCAGTGATCAGCTGCGTCCTTCTAAGAGCAGGGGGATGGCCCCCGGCGGCCCATTCACTTTTCATTACCCCTGACATGTCATTTTTTTCCCCCGGGGGTTTTTCAATATGCGGCAGGGGACGGCATGTTTGGTTTTTCTTTCCTTCTCCTCTATGGGATTTCCAGTACAGGGGAGGGTGTTTCCATTTTCCTTATGGGATTTCCCATACGGGGGAGGCTGTGTTCCCCATTCTTTTCTATGGGAGTTCCCAGTAAGGGGAGCGCTGTTTCTCCATTCTGCTTAGGGATTTCCCAGTACAGGGGAGAAAGTTTCTCCATTTGTTCTATGGGAGTTCCCATTACAGGGGAGCGCTGGTTCTTCCTTTCGTTTATGGAAGTTCCCATACGGGGGGAGCGCGGGTTTTCCATTCTGTTTAGGGGAAAGTTTCCCGTACAGGGGAGCACTGTGTTCTCCTTCTGTTCTATGGGGTTCCCAGTAAAAGAGGAACACTGTTTCTCCATTCGTTCTATGGGATTTCCCCGTAAGGGGGAGCGCTGTGTTCTCCATCTTTCATGGGAGTTCCAGTACTGGGGGCCCCGTGTTTCATTTCCCTTAGGGGGAGTTCCAGTACGGGGGGGAGTGCCGTGTTCCCATTCTGCCTATGGGAGTTCCATCAGGGGAGCGCTGTGTCTTTTTTTCTGCCCCATGGGGGTTTTCCCTTTTCGGGGGAGCGTTTGGGGGTTTCTTAAGTCCCCCTCCCATAGAACCAATGGAGAGTTGTAACAAGGTGACTGGCACCGTTTTGCGTCAGTGTCGGGTTTGGCAATCTTTTTAAACCCTCGGCCTTTTATGAGAGCAACTTTTTTTTTCAGACCCTCAGAGATTTTCTTTTCCCACCGGTCCCGTTGGACTTCATGACCAATAAAGCGAGTAGAGTGCAACACCAAAAAAATTAAACCACCTGCTCCCCATTCACACCTGAGACCTTATAAACCAACGAGTCACTGAACCCTGAAAAAAAAGGCAAATTGGGCACAAAAGTGCATTTTCACCTGCTGTGTATACCCACTTTTTTTTTTTTGTCACTTAGGGAAGTATCCCCCTTTTTTTGCCAAAGGGTTTTAAAATTGATGGCTGTGTGGGGTTATTTTGAGGGCACCAAATTTTATATGTTAAAAGCTGTCCCTACTACTTTAATTGTATCCTTGTAATTTTCCCCAGTGTTGTCCCATTTGGGCCCGGGTTACACGGCTTATTCAACCGTAATTTCGGCCCGGGTTTCCCGAAACCGGGTTAATAAAGGGGGGGTTCGGGGGCGGGGGGGGGTGCGCCCGCCGGCCCCCCTAGACTTCCATTATCCCCGCTATTGCGTCTGGATAATGTGATGTCCCTTTCTCCCCGCCCCGGGGGATTCGCCAGGGCGGAGGAAGTGACGGAATCTACTGTTCTCTTTTTGGGGTGTGGGTTACCGTAAGACTGCGACGGATTGGCGCCTACTGCAGGCAAAAAGGCGCGTGCGGGTCCAAAACGTGCCAAATAAACCGGGAACGGGCTAAAAATAAATTACAATGTTTACAAATGAGGGTGT
>JAODAL010029050.1:0-52273 GCA_025379985.1 Phyllomedusa bahiana | reverse complement strand
TGCTGGGGAAACAGAGGGCTTCACCTGTACTGGTATTGAAAAAGTGAGATGTTGCCAGAGTGGAGGTGACCGTGAACACTATTTACGTACAAGGGAGGCCTTCTGGATCTACCAACTAGAAACAAGAACGCCGAAAGGTTTGAATTTACGCAATGATCTCGCATATATTTTTTAATATGAAAATGTGCCCATTGTCATATACTATAGGGTTGTGTCACTAATATTTTGTACCCATTGATATTTGTATTTGAGTTACATTCTGGCTGGTAGTAAGATCGTATGTTTTTAATATATGTTTAATATATGTCTGATATCGGGGCAGGAAATGACGTCTCTCATTTGAGACTGGTCTCTCCACCCCCTATCATTAGTACTCACTATTTAAATGCACAACACACGAACATATGTGTACCGTGAACAAGGGCGATATTTTACGCACGAAACGCGTCGGTCCATTCCTGTCTTGCACCCTGTTTGCACGTTGGTTGAAATAAAGTAACCTGTTTTACCGCACCGCTGGATCCACTCCATTATATTTCTGCAAGTGTATCTATTGCTAACACTGCCATCTGTTGGAAATTGAGACCAACACTAGGAGATAGCATGTATTGATTCATTATATATAGGTACAGCTGCTGCCTTAACATGTGTGCATTTGGTTTGGGTGACCTCTCATGTATTGCATTGCTCCAAATCTTGGTTTGGCTTGAGAGCTACAAAATAAGCCTGGAGAGGGCCACAACAACCACTGTAGCAGCCCACAGCCTTAAGGTGGTCCGAGTTGCCAGCTCACAGCTCAGCATGCTAGCTTCTAAATGCTGAGAGGCAGGAGTGAAGATACAAGGGTCACAGTAGTCACACTTGAGACTAAGCACCTACCCAGGTGGCACATAAGCCCACATTGCCACAAGCTCACTGTCCGTGTAATCATAGTACAGAGTGTTACTGTGTGGCACTGCCCAATTATAAAGAGCATTTTGCAGCTGTACAGTTACAAATGCTCTTTATCATCCCTGCAGTTATCTCTAAGAACATTGGTGGGAGAAAACAGAAAGTGACTGCAGGATGATGGAGCGAGGAAAGATCTGTAGCCACAAATCGCCATGTAGGCAACATTAACCCAATTATTGCCTTCCACCAAAGTTCATAAAGATTACCCCTTTTCTGCCCTTAGACCTCTACAAATGCTTACATTAAGTTCTCCACTGGCCTAGATCAGGAATCATCAAATTAAGCCCTCACTGCCCTATACCAGGTCTTTTTACATTAATTCTTTCACTGACCTAGACCATGGATCATTACATTAACTTTTTTTACTGTCCTAGCCCACCAGTGGTGCTTAAATTAACCCCAATAGTACCTTACATCAGGTTTCCTTACAATAACTTCTTTACTGCTCTATACCACCAGGAATGCTTGCATTAATCCATTCACTGGAATACACCAGGAATCATTGCACTAACCCCAAATACAGCCTTAGACCACCAAGCATGTTTATATTAACCCTTTCACTGTTTACCATCATGGATCCTTGCAATAACTCTTTACTGTCCAAGGTAATAAGGTATGTAGCATTTACCTCATTCACTGGCCTCGACCAGGGATCCAAACATTAACCCCTTCACTGCTCTAGACCACCAAGGATCCCTACATTAAAATCCTTACTCATTGGTCCACAAAGATACTTACATTTACCCCTTTTAATGTTCTAGACCACCAGGAGAGGGATATAATAAAGTTCAGGTCATGACCCCTGGAAAAAATGTTACAGATTGTCAGTAGTTGCACTAATGCAGTAGCAGCATAAACAGGAATGAACAGATCAATGATTGTCACCAAAAGAGCAGTAGGGATGTAAACGGCAGATGATAGGATGGAATAATAATTAGGAACAGAGCCAAGAGTCAGAGCCAGCAGTAGAACGACAGGTACCATACATAGAATAGTGCATATAATGTGCAGATAGAAAACACTAATATAAAGTAGCTTAGGAAAATCACTTTATTAAGACAATAATATATGCCCTATTCTAATAAATGACAGAAGAGGTGTGACTATAAACCAGAGAAGAGAGAAATTACAAAGAGTAGTTATGCAGATTTAACTGATACGTATATTAAATTTAAATGGATGCTATAAAATGTCACAATACCACATAAGTGTATGGCCGCCCACAGATTATCTCAGAGATGTCGCTTGATATCATCTGCTAGTCCCATGACAGTTTAAGCCCTTACCGCCGGAGCCAATTTTGGCCTCTCTGATAGAGCACCATTTTTTTAAATCTGGCATGTGTCACTGTATGCGAGAATAACTTTTTGACACTTTAACCTATTCATGTGATTCAGAGACTGTTTTCTTGTGACACATTGTGCTTTAAGATAGTAAGAAATGTTGGTCCAAAAAGTCCTTGTTTATTTGTGAAAAATATCGTGAAAAATTAGAAAAATGTACCATTTTCAAACTTCAACCTGCGTGTAAAACAGTTATTCCACTCATAATAGTTTATAACTAGCATCTACCATATGTCCACTGTAGGTTGGCATCATTTTTTAAATGTCTTTTTTTTTTTTTTTTTTTTACAAAATAATGGGGCATAGAAATTTTGTAGTAATTTTGGAATTTCAAGAAAATTTGCAATATACATTTTTTTAGTTCTGACGTGACTTTGATTGGCCTGTATTTTAGATACCCCCATAAATCACTTTATCTAAGAAACTACACCCCTTAAAGTATTCAAAACAGCATTTAGGAAGTTTGTTAACCCTTTAGGTGTTTCACGGGAATTAAAGCAAAGTTGAAGACATTTTTTTTCCAACAATCTGCAATTTTAAAATGTTTGAAAATGTTTAATTTTTACAAATAAGCCTGGAAAAAAAGCCCCCTGAAATTTTGTTACACAATTTCTTCCAAATTCGGCAGTATGCTATATGTGGGTGTAAACTGCTGTGTGGGCGCATGGCAGGGTGTAAAAGGGAAGGAGCGTTATTTGGCTTTTGCAAAGCAGATTTTTGTGGGTGTCATGTCGCATTTGCAAAGCCCTCAAAGTAGCAGAACAGGTGAAACCTTCCATAAGTCACCCCATTTTGGATTCAACACCCCTCATGGATCTCATTTAGGGGTGTATTTTACATTTTGGGTGCACAGATGTTCTATAGTTTTATTTAGCATTGGGCCATGAAAATGGTGGGGAAAAAACGCAGCTCGGTCAGTGTTTTTTGGGTTTCAAGTTTACAGCGTTTGCCGTGCATAGTAAATGACCGGATAACTTTACTATGGGGGTCGATACAATTGCAATTATATAAATTCTATATAGTTTTTTATGTTTTATTACTTCTACACAATAGAAATCAGTCTATAAAAATTGTGTTTTTATGTTATCCTATTCTGACAGCCATAACTTTTTTAATTTTCTGTATACTGAGCTGATTATGGGCTTGTTTTTTGCGGGATGAGTTGACGTTTTTATTGGTATCATTATGGGATGCATATGACGCTTTGATCACTTTTTATTAAGGTTTTTGTGAGGCATTTTGAACAAAGTACACCAATCCTAGTAGTGTTTTATCTTTATTTTTACAGCGGTCCCCATGCGGTATAAATTACATCCTAGCTTTACTTAGCATGTGGATACAAGTACAGTGATGCTCAATGTGTAGATTTTTAGATTCTACTGCTTTTACATAATAAAAACACTTTTATTCAAAAAGGAAAACAAGTTTTTGCATCGCTATAGTATAAGAGCAATAACTTTTTTATTTTTCTGTGTATGGAGCTTGCTTTTTGCAGGATGATTCAATGTTTTTATTGGTATAATTTTTTGGGGAGACATGGCTTTTTGATCGCTTTTAAATTCATTTTTTTGGAAGGCAGGGTGAAGAAAATATTGCAATCCTAGTGGTGTTTTTTATTCTTAACAGTGCTCACTGTACGGTATCCACTGACAAGTTAGTTTTACTCCCTGGGTGGAGACGATTATGGCGATACCCAGTTTATATAGTTGTTTATGTGAAAGCACCTTTTTTTTCAAAAAAAGTGTTTTTATTGTGTAAAACAATATTTATGCATCGCTGTCTTCTGAGAGCCATAACTTTTTTATTGTTCCGTATACAGAGCTGTGTAAGGATTTTTTATTTGTGGAATAAACTGACGTTTTAATTGGCACCAGTTTGGTGTTTATATGCGTTTTTGATTGCTTTTTATTCCATTTTATATGCTGCGGGATGAACAAAAATCACAATTCTTTGACCGTTTTTTACGTGCTGGTTAATTAACTTGACATATTTATACGACAGGTCGTTACGCACTCGGCGATACCAAATATGGGTTTATTTATTTTTAATCTTTTTTTGGGGCGATTGGCGTTTGTAAAGGGGAAAAGGGCGGTGAACGTGTTTTTTATTTTGTTTTTTGTGTCTGTTTTACGTTTTTAAGTTTTTTTTCATTTTTTCACTTTCCCCCATAGGGGATTTGTAACAGCGGTCTTCAAATCACTGTTACAAAGCAGACCAGTATAGAGCAGAACTGCTCTATACTGGTCTCCATGGCGACTGTCAATCACCACATGGTGACATCACCAGACAGTCCAGATGCTTTAGTAAGGCATCCAGGCTGTTGGATGAGTGGACCAGTAGCGGCGCAGAGCGCCATTACTGCGCCAGTCGCAGACAGGAAAAGCTCACTCCTCTTGCCTGCAACTTCATTATCGTGACCATGATAGGTCGCGATAATGAACGGTTAATCACCTGTGATGTGGCATAAGGCCAGCGGTAATTTACCGCTGGTCCCATGACGCGATCGTGCAGGGCTTGCTTGTAATACTGCACGATCTCCAGGACGTACCCATACATCCATTTGCAGGAACGCACTTCCCGCCAGGGTGTATGAGTACGTCCAATGTCAGGAAGGGGTTAAAGGATATTCTCACTGCATTGATTAGCTTTAACCCCTTAAGGACCCGGGTTTTTTTTTTTTGGTGACACGTTCGTTTTTCCCTCCTCGCCTTCCCAGAGCCATAACATTTTTATTTTTCCACCTACATAGAAAAATGAGGGCTTTTATTTTGCGGGACAAGATGTACTTTCTATTGGTGTTATTCACTATACTATAGAATATACTGGGAAACCGCAAAAAAATGTTTGCGGGGGTGTTGTTTTACGGTGTTCAATCTTCAGTAAATATAATGTGTTATCTGTATTCTACAGGTTGTTACGCATCCGGCAATACCAAACATGTAGGGTTTCCGTTATGTTTTGGTACCGTAAAAAAATTCCAAACATTTTCTATTTTTGAAATTTGCGCAACGGCGCCATTTTGTGCGACCAATAACTTTTTTGTACTAACACCTACGGACGTCAGTGAGGGGGCATTTTTTGCGGGCTGAAGTGTACTTTATATCGCTAGCAGTTTGGAATGCTTGCGACTTTTTTGATCATTTTTATTCCATTTTTTGAGTGACGTAAAATGACCAAAAAACGCAATTTTGCCGTTTGGAATTTTTTTTCTTCTACGGTGTTCAGCGTACGGGATAAATGATGTTATATTTTTATAGATCGGACTTTTTTGGACGCGGCAATACCAAATATGTGTAACTTTTTTATTATTTTAATGATTTTATTTGTAAAATGGGGAAAGGGGAGTGATTTGAACTTTGAACTTTTAATACTTTTTTTTTGTACTTTAAAACTTTTTTTTTATTTATTTATTTTTTTTACCACTAGGGGGCACGATTGTTAATACAACCTAATGCATTGCATAGGCAATGCATTAGGGTGTACAAAGATGGCGGTTTTCCCCACTTCTTGTCTGCAGACGGAAGTGGGGCAAACGGCCAGTGTAAGTGACGGGAGCCTTCACAGGGCTCCCCACCACCATGCCCGGTCGTTGGATCGGCGCCGATGACCGTAACGATCGGTACGCGGCACCGATCGGCGTTCATTCAGGTGCCGCGGCCATCTTTGCCGCGGTGTCTGATGGGTTAAACAGCGCCAGCGGGCGGAACCACCCGCTGGCGCTGTTACTGCCGGGTGTTAGCGGCGATTAGCCGCTAACACCCGGCCGTGCGGGAGGGTCGTGGAGCGAACCTCCTGCAAAGCCCTTTAGCGGCCCTGGGACGTACTCATACGCCCAGGATTGTTAAGGGGTTAAACATGTAGACAGATAAATGAAGACTATTATTATCAAATACATTGCTTTTCTGAGTTTGCTTCATTGCAGAGTCAGAGCAGTTCTGATCTCCTGCTTGCATACACAAGCTTCTACAGGCTACTGACCTCTCTATACCCTAGCAGTAGCAGCAATGGCCAGGATGGTGACTTCACTTTCTTCTGTGTCTTCTCAGCAGGACAGGAGCCTGTTTATGTATATTTACACACACATGTGTATATATACATACACTGTAACGCTGTACGCCATGGTCCGGGGCAGCGGGTGCACACTTCTCTTTCCCCTTACCAGGTTGTGCTACAGTCCAGGGGCATTCTGTACTCCTGGCCACTCCATTACTTACCTGTCCCCGCTCCATGTGCTGCTTAACCGGCCTTCCCATCCTCATCAGTCTGCTGCTTCTCCTACTGTACCTTCCGTCCTGGCCACAGAGGTGCCCATGTGCACTGTCTGAGATTTAAAGGGCCCATTCATTCTTCTCTATCTTATCCCTCCTGCCTAAAATATTAGTATTTCATTTCGCACTTCCCAGCACTCTGCGCCCACTTGTTGGTGTTCTTCCCTTGTGTCGATCCACTCTGTGTTCCTTACGTTGTCTTTCTGTTGCCATATTGTTCCTGCTACATTGCTGACCCTACCTTGCTTGCCGTCTGCCCTGACCTGTTGCTCGTGCCCAGGCTATGCCTCTGCCTCATCCTCTGTACCATGCTTCCAACTTGTTGGCTGTCGCCTGGAGGACCTATGTCTGGGGGTTCCCCTGCAGTAAAGTCCAACTGGTCTTGCTGTGGGCTTTGGTGAATACCGGGTTGAGCTAACCCTCTCAGGCGATCCAGCGGATCCTCCTCCTGTCCTCTGAAATAGCCTTTGACATACACACACACGGTCTAGTCACATTATTATGACCACCATACTGGAAGAGACTCAATAATGTCCTAGTTAGTTGTCACAGTTATTTGGAGCCACGCTGACTGCTGTGCACCCCACAGCTGCTAAGATGTGTGAAAGAGGATCCACAGAGCGAACAAGACAATCGAGGTGGTCCCGCAGATGTTTGATTGGGTTGAAATCTGGGAAATGAAGATGCTCAGGTAGTATTTGTAAGTCTTTGTCGTGCTCCTACAATCAATATCAAACATTTTTAGCCATGTGACGTCTTGCATTGTCTTGTTGGTAGATTCATCTGCCCCAGGGATTGGACAATCAGCATGCATAGATGTATGTGATCTGCAAGGGTATATTCATATCCAGATCAATGAGAGTGCCTACCACAAAGACAGGTGGGCACAGAGAATGCCACAAAAACATTCCCTAAACATTCAATAGACCATAACACTGCCACCACCAGCCTGTGTTCTTCCAGCGATGATTGCAGGGTGTTTGTTCACTCAAGTTTCTTGCCTGACATGCCAACATTTATCCACTCAATGAAACAGATAAAGTGACTTATTAGAGAGAGCAACCCTTTACCAATCAGCAGAGGTCCAATTCCGATGCGGCCATGAAAATTGAAGCCTTTTCTATTAATGCAGCTTCATTAGCTGATGTGCAGTGACCGTCCATCTGCTTTGGAAGCCCATATTTTGAACACATCTGTTCGCCCCTGATTTCCTTTGGCAGTGAGCTGCTACACTGTAACATGTTGGTCTGCCCTTGTATACCATCGCAGCCAACATTCACCTCTGTTGGTGATCCACAGTTTCCATATTGCTTATTCACATTGGTACCATCTGTCCACTCACTATACACATTCACTACAGCAGCAAACTAGCAGCTATTAAACTGCATAGTTTAAAAAATACCGTTGCTCTTGGCTGGAAAGCCAATAATCATCCCTTTGTGCCCCTTTTACCTATGACAGCAACAAGAGATATGTGTGCAGACAGTCAATGCCACATCTTATATATGTACATAAACCAGTTCATGACATGTGACTTACATCAGGAAGTGGGCACAAAAATAAGTCTGAACTGTGTGTATATATATATATATATATATATATATTATTGTGGCAGAGTGACCTCAGATGGTCGCATGTTTCTGCCACTAGGTGGAGTAAAGCGGGATACTTGCTGGCAACATGTCACCAAGGCTACCTGGTCTTGGTGGGGTAGAAGCCATTCACCGATGTTGTCAGCCACAGTAAGCGATTGGCAACCGTTTAAAGGTAGTATGTCTGCTTTACCAGATCCGGGATGGCTCTTGCTAGGAGTAGGCAAAGTGTTGGACGGGTGCCTACTGCCTGTGTTCTAGGACAGGGTTTTGGTAGGTCTCTGGAGACTTATTAAAAGCCTGCTACTCGAGGTGATCAGGGAGCATGGTTACTATCGGGAGTGGAAAGCGGTACAAATGCTGAGGAGGAGGCTCTGGCCCCCAGGCTGACATTGGACAGAAAATATACTGTTGTTTTGTGGTACTGTGCGGTAGGCACAGACCACTGGTTAGAGATGGACTATACGTTTAGTGGCTAGACGGACAAGGGTTTGATTCATGCTGTTTTTGTTTGTTTCTTGTGCCTGAATAAAACTGTCTGAGGCCAGTTTAAAGAGAAGCCTGGTGTTGGAGTGTTGGAGTGCCAATACCGTTTAACAAAGAAGGGGATCCCAAGATCTAAGCGTGACTCCCAGGAAGGTCCAGGATGGCGTCCTAATGCAAGTGGAGCATTACAATTTACATATATATCTTCATTATGTGAACCACACAAGCCACACTTATTATAGCCATTGCACAGTTGTTTTTATTAACTAATGTGCAAATTTTAGTTTTGCTATTTTTTAGACTTTTTCTATGTTAAGCCCGAGGATGTTTCTGCACTTGAGCAAAATAAAAATGTTCAAAAGAGAAAGGCACTCCTTGTAGATGTGGTTTGAAGGAGAACCTGTAGAGCTTCTGGCTTTGTGTTCTTCTTTCTTCTGATCTTATCACCCATGGAATAACTGATTTGAGCAAGATGTCTTGGATCTCTAGACATAATAAGACAAGATACTGTTAAGGGATATAAAGTAAAGAAAAAGAGACAAAACCGCAGCAAATGACCTTGTGCAAGTAAAAGCAGCACCAAAAACATGTTCTAGTTTGAAAGGTAAAGCATTTAATTCAACAGGGAAAGTAATTCTCTTAAATATTTTATCTTATACTCTCAGATATGCTGACTATATAGGGAGCCATATTTTGAAGCTATCAACCTATAAAGCAATTGCCACAGGCACTAGTGTTATCTATAGTGGTGCTTGAAAGTTTGTGAACCCTTCCGAATTTTCTATAATTGTGCTTGAATGTTACCTAAAACTATATCAAATTTCTACAAAAGTCCTAAAATTAGATAAAGAGAACCAAATCAAACAAATGAGTCAAAATTACTAGACTTTATCATTTATTAATTGAGGAAAAGAATCCAATATCACATATATTTGAGTGGCTAAAGTATGTGAACCTTTAGGCTAGGTTCACATGGCTTAACTGTGGGATGTAATTACGTCCCGCAATTACGCCGTGTGGCCGGGGGCAGGGCGGGAGAGGGAGCGGGAGGCCGGCACTTCGCCGGCCCATAGACAATCGTTACTAGCGGCGCGTATACGCCGCTAGAAAGTGACATAATCCATACCATCCTGAGGAGCTCGACCAAACCAGACAGATAATTAAAGGTAAACTATTGCATTTTTGTGGAAGACATACAGACAACAGCTTTTTTTTTTTTTTACATCAACTCCAAGGATTCCCCAAATGCTGGAGCGAGCAGGCATTAAGCCTGTAAATTCCCCCACACCATCATCCATTATTCAATTCCACCCTGTTTTAATTTTAATGTCAGCCACTGATTTCTAGGTATTATGTTTGACCATTCCATGATAATGCAGGAGTACCCGGCCTAGAAGCACAACGAGATATGCTTCACATCCTACATCAATTAATAAAAGGGTCATTGACTAAGGTGAACTTTCCATTGTCTAGAATAATAATGTTAGGAAAATTGGTCCAGCTAGGAATACGGATGTCGGGTAGGGTTAGTAAAAACCCAACCTCATGATATATCTCGTATTCTCAGCCAGTGGAGAGCAGTGTTGCTGTAAAAGAAGCCAAACTGATTCTGGATTTTTTTTGTCAGATGCTGTGTGGATCTAACCTTATACTAAAATACTTTGTGACAACAATATTGTATACCATCGGGGCTTCCCAGTAACATTGATCATTACTAAAGATAACATCACTATCATATGTACCACTATGGCCTTGGCTAAAGAAATTCTCCTGACGTGGAAACTACTTATTACTCCCAGCAATACCAAGTAATCCAGACCAGAAGTCATCACCCCACTGATTTCTAAAAGCAGTAACGTGATCTCCACAGTTAGTCTTGAATTTCCTTTTGTGATAACTGTTGACTTGCCTGTTTACTTGGTTATTTCGTCTTTTGCAACAAAACTTAAAAATCTCATAGCGGTAGAGAATCTACATGACCCATAGTGATTCTCTCATCCTGAAGAAGTAGACTTTACACACTTCTCCGCAGTAAGGCACACTCATTCGAGAATTGATTTCTTTCTTGTAAATAGGCAATCATTGTTAAATGTATCTAGTACTCAAATAGGATACATAATGTGGTAAGACCATACCCCAATATACCTTACCCTGAAGAACTGTTTCTCCCCTCCGTTTCATTCTCCTTGGCAACTTAACAATTTTCTGCTTAAATCTACCAAAATGTCAGTAGAAGTAGGCAACTCCCTTAAAGAATATTTTGATATTAATACTTCCTCTGCACCCTCATATGAGTCATTGTGGTGTGCGCATAAAGCGTTTATAAGAGGAGTATTTATGAAACTTATAGCCAGGGAAAAGTGCAACAGAGAAAAGAAAATTTATGAAACACTTAGGGCCACATGTATGAATCCCGACGGGTCGGGGCGCACCTTTCCGCCAGTTTTCCGGCGGAATCTGCGCCTGATTTATGTCGGGGCCGATTTATGTTTATTTCTTTATTTTCGTTAGCCAAGGATCAATAGTATGGGTGCAACGAAAATAAGGAAATAAACATGATTTTATTGATTTAATATTTTTTTTTTCGTTACCCCCATATTATCATTCGTTTTATATACACATCGGGACCACTTCTGTAGTGTTATAATTTGATTTCGGCCATGTACAGTTTTATTTCAGATTGCATTAGAAAACCCATAGGAGCGTCGCTCGCTCTCCCATTGGTCAAAATAACCGCGCCTCTTTTAACTTAGCCCAACACAGAGCGCGCTCAGAATTTCTTTTCCCCATAGAACTCTATGAGAAAGTAGCTCGCGCTCTAAGCTGGACGAGCCCCAGCCGCTTCAACCAATCAGCTCATTTCTGCATTTTTACTGTATTTTGAACTGTCCCGCCTTTGAATATGATTGGTCAATTTTTCTCCATAGGATATAATGGGACATTGTCGCTCCTATTCTGATTGGTCAATTCTCCTCCATAGGTTATAATGGGACATTGTCGCTCCTATTCTGATTGGCTGGTTTATGCCGACAAATGAGAATAGCTTAAACAATTTGAATTACTGTATTTCCCGGCGATTCTCTCTATTGCAATTCCCTATGTAGCGCCGGTCTCTGCGACAAACGCGTTGTTCGGGTTTTTAACTGCTTTATTTGTAAAGGGTTCTGCTCTTTATCTGATAATGTTTGACACTTAATAAAAATGATTTTTTTATTAATACTTCATGCCGCACGGTGCTGAGCGCCGAGATTTCAGTGCGCCCATCTCTCCATAGACTATAATGGGAGAAGTAGCTCGCGCTCTGATTGGCTGGGATAGCCAAGCACCCACTAGCTCAGCCAATCAGCTCTTTTCTGTCTTTTTACTGTATTTTGAACTGTCCCGCCTTTGAATATGATTGGTCAATTTTTCTCCATAGGATATAATGGGACATTGTCGCTCCTATTCTGATTGGTCAATTCTCCTCCATAGGTTATAATGGGACATTGTCGCTCCTATTCTGATTGGCTGGTTTATGCGACCAATGAGAATAGCTTAAACAATTTGAATTACTGTATTTCCCGGCGATTCTCTCTATTGCAATTCCCTATGTAGCGCCGGTCTCGGCGACAAACGCGTTGTTCGGGTTTTTAACTGATTTATTTGTAAAGAAGGGTTCGGCTCTTTATCTGATAATGTTTGACACTTAATAAAAATGATTTTTTTATTAATACTTCATGCCGCACGGCGCTGTGATTTCAGTGCGCCCATCTCTCCATAGACTATAATGGGAGAAGTAGCTCGCGCTCTGATTGGCTGGGATAGCCAAGCACCCACTAGCTCAGCCAATCAACTCTTTTCTGTCTTTTTACTGTATTTTGAATTATCCCGCCGTGGATTCTGATTGGTCAATCCTTCCCCATAGGTTTTAATGGTTCACTGTTGCTCCTATTCTGATTGGCTGGTTTATGCCGACCAATGAGAATAGGTTTCAGAATTTTAATTACTGTGTTTCCCGGTAATTTCCAATATCATAAATCTTGATATTGCGCCGTTCTAGATTTTCGGAAAGTGTTTTTTTTTTTTTCAGTATGTTTATTTTGTACGTTCAGCTCTTTTCTGACACTGTTTTCCGCCTTTATAAAGGCGATTTTTTTCGGAATCATACTCCTGCTGCATGGAGCGGAGCACCGAGATTTCTGTCGCAATCTTCGATCTGCTTCCTCGCATGTTCCGATCCTGCTTCACTTCGTCTCTGTCGGAGCATTTAGACCAAAAAAAACCTGTTCTGCCTGTCGGAGCTGCCGAGCGCTGCACTGCGCCTCGCTTTGCCGACTCGCCATCGTACATGCCTCGGAGTATACGAGCGCGCCGCGACCTTCCCCGCAACCGCTACCCCGCGCCCACACTGCGCCCACTGCCCGCCCCTTCATGCGGGGCGCAGCTGAAAGTGGCGAACACTGCGCCTAACACTGAATCCCCGCGCTCGACAGCGGGATTCAGGCTGGGAGGTGCAGTATACGCCAGAAAACGGGAGAAAAGCCCAATCATACATGTTGCCCTTATATTCCTAATTCAAACTAACCGATTCACAGTCTATTAGAACAGAATGAATCACTCTTCAGAAACAACTAAGCACACTGAACTTACAACAATACGATACTCACATAAGTAGACTACGGTGGAATTTTTACCTAAAGGGAGAAAGGGAGACCACCCCAGGAGGCTTCTTGCTAAAACAGTAAAAACGATCAGAAGCTAAATCAAGAATTCCCTACATCACTTCCTCTAACAATACAAGAATATATGATCCTTAACCAATATCTAACTCTTCTGCAAAATATTATAGCTCCTTATATAACCTCAATGCGGATCCCACTATTTCAACAATTCAAAAAGAACATATTGATAAATTTCTGAACGAAATATTGCTTCCATCTGTTTCTAATGAACAAACTGACTTCCTCAACTCATCTATATCGATCCAAGAGGTCAGAAAGACTATCAATTAACCAAAGTGTAATAAATCCCCAGGGCCAGATGGCCTCACTACTGGATATTTTAAACTCGTCTCACCAACTCTAAGGCTAGGTTCACACGGCTTAACTGCGGGACGTAATTATGCCCCGCAACTACGCCGTGTGGCCGGGGGCGGGAGCATGGGGGCCAGAACCTCGCCGGCCCATTGAAATTCATTACCAGCGGCGCGTATACGCCGCTGGTAATTCACATGTCAATTATCTCCCCCCTCGGCGTATTCGCTGTGCAGGGAGAGGAGACGTAATCCATAGGCGTAATTACGGACTGAAATACGTCCAGGATTAAGCCGTGTGAATATGGCCTAACACCACATTTATCCTATTTCTTTAATGCCATCACTGTAAAAGGCTTTCGCCCAGCGGAGATGCTCAGCTTTTTTCACTTTCCCAAAACCTGGGAAGCCTAATGATATGGTTACAAACTACAAACCTATCTGATTGCTTAACTGTGACATCAAGATATACTCTAAAATTTTAGCAAATAGGCTTAGTGACATTCTTCCCTCTCTGATACACAGAGATTAGGTGGGGTTTTTTAAGAAAAGACAGATGAGAGATGGTATACAGCGTGTTTTGTACTGCGACCCGCGACCATGCAGAAGATACTGCTTGCTCCCTTGTCACTGGATGGAGAGAAAGCATTTGACCGAATAAATTGGGATTACATTAGAAATGTTTTATTAAAATTTTGTTTCACTGTTTCTATATTTGATGCTGTAACATCTCTTTACTCTCTTCTCTCAGCTATGGTTTACGTGTCTGCGTTTCTCTCAGAAAAATTTGCCGTTTCCAACGGAGGAGCCCGTTATCAAACCTAATGTACGACCTTTGCACATAAGCCTTAGCAGAACACATTCGAAAGTGCTCACTAATTACAGGTATCTGCATTAACAATACCACTCGCAAAGTAAGCCTATATGCAGATGACATTTTAGTCATGTGCCAACATCCCAATAAATCTATTCCAGGGTTGCTGGCCATTTTAGAACATTATGCTAACATTTCATACTATAAAATAAATATTACGAAATCTATACTCCTACCTGTCAAATGTCACCATTCCTTAAAAAACAACTCCCCGATATTAACTTTATTTGGGATAATTCCTTTATCCCTTATTTAGGAATAAAAATATTTCCAAACCTTGCCACCACTATAGAAAAAAATTTGGAGGAGATAAGTACCTCTATTTTTGAGGAAATAAGCAAACTTAATCAATTGCATTTGTTTTGGTTAGCACGTATCAATTTAACTAAAATGTTTCTTTAACCCAAGTATCTATATGTCTCAAGATCGCGTCCTTTTCTATTTCCTGCCACTCTTCTTGGTAAACTCCAAAACCAAATTTTAAAATTGATATGGGGACCGAAACAACCTAGATTTAAAAGGCAGTACTTATATAGATGAAGTAGTCAAGATGGCTTATCAGTTCCAAATCTTTTACAATACAACGTCGCATCAATACTAGAACCCATATCCTTACTATGGAATTCTCCGGATTCCCATCACTGGTCTCAAATAGAGAACATTACCTAAAGGTTCCCTTAAAATCGACCTTATTGCCATCTTATACGATATTAGACCAATAAACTTTACACTTATGACTCTTTCTCATGCTGCCTTAGTTTGGCACAAATATATCGCTCTAAGGGTATGTTCACATGGCGTGTTGGGTCGTTGTGAACATACATCTAGATGGACCCAAACACGCATCTGACAATGAGCAGTGTGTTTTATATTGCTTGCAATGTAAAACAGGCATCGACGTTCACATGAGTGATCGCCGATGCATGTTTAAACTTAATCTTACACCAGACTTAGTCATTTTGGACTTGTCATTTCATAACACTCTATTCCCCTTTCGTACAGTGTTATCACATGCTTTAATAGCCGCACACTTCTAACCCGTCTATTAATGAAGTTATTTCTAGAATAAATACACAATATCACTGTGAAACCAATTTGATACTTCCTCCACACACTGTAGTCAAGGATAAAAATAAGTGGCTCCCCTGGACAACGGTCTCCTATTATCATTAAGGGAGAGAAATAATAGGCAGGCATGCTTCACAGAGAGTATAAAAGACTAAAGATCTCAATTTTGTCATCCATTGGAGATACCCTTATTATATACTAACATTGGGTACTTAACCCCTTCCTGACATAGGACGTATCCATACGTCCTACCGGGAAGTGCGTTCCTGCAAATGTATGTATGGGTACGTCTGGAGATCGTGTGGGCTTATAAGCAAGCCCCGCACGATCACGATATGGGACCAGCGGTATATTACTGCTGGCTTCATGCCGTATCATCCATGGCCGGAGTGAACTCTGGCCTTGGGTGATTAACCCTTAGCTGTGGTGATCTATTAAGATCGCCACAACTAAGCCGTAGACAAAAGAAGGGAGTTTTTCTGTCTGCTCTTGGCACAGCAGTGGTAAGATCACTGGGGCTGGTCTCCTACCAGACAGCCTGGGAAGTGAAAGAAACACTTCCTGGGCTGTCTGTGACGTCACCATGACCGGCAATGCATTGTGGGCATTGCCAGGAAGGGTGATTGACAGTTGCCATGGAGACCAGTATACAGCAGCAATGCTGTGTACTGATCTCCTTTGTGTTATTGATCTGAAGATCTTAACTTTTAATAGGTTATCAACATCTAAAAAGACAGAAACCGTAAATGCGTTCTCTGCCAAAGTAGAAGGACATTGTCAATATGTCTACTCCACAGATGGACATTTTCCACATTCTTTACAGGATTAGATAAAAAGATTTAATTCTCCACAGCCCAAGGAACAAGTTAGCATATGAGGGCGCAGAAGTCGCCCTATTAGCAATTCCCTGGAACTGCAGGTTGAGGGTCTCCAGAGAGAGCAATGTGTTCAGTTCACAGTCTGTAATCATAATGGCGTTCACCAGGAAAAAAAGTGACATACATAAAACAGGATCATGTGATCTTAGCAGCCAATGAGATCCCTACACCACCCACTGGTGACATTCTTGACCCCCTTCTGTGCTCTGTACTGATTGGCTGGCCGCCAAAAGTAAAGGAAGTAGCGAAGATGGCGCGATTTTAATCCTCAATCTCGATTTATGATCTGATTTTAAGGGAAAATATCGGATTGAATCGAGAAACCCGGAAAAACGACTCAATTTCATGTTTTCTCAAATAACTGCTCAACACTAGTCAAAGAAAATGGTATAAAAGCAAAAAAAAAAAAAAAAAAGGAAAAAGGTTCTTTTTGGGGGGCAGGTACTAAAACCTCTACAAATTTGGTATAACCAGAATCGTATTGAGCTTCAGAATAAAGATAGCACATCATTTATACCAAAGAGTTGAATCCATATAACTAACCCTGTGCAAAAATGGTGCAAATGGTTTTTTTGGTTTTAATGTTTCCCAGTACATTATATGTTATGGTCAATGACACCATTAAAATGTATATCTTGTCCCACAAGAAACAAGCCCTAGATTGAAAAATGAGGTTATCGCTCTTGGAAGGCATGGAGGGAAAAAGCGAAAGTGGCTGTGACTTGAAGGGGTTAAACATGTGCCAGATTAATCAAACATTTGCACATTTTAAAACTGTCTAATCTAAGGGCAACATGTCAGAAAAGAGGCGTCGCCCTGCCAGTTTTAATGTGCATTAAATGAGTGTATAGTGCGCCTGAATGAATGAACCTGTAAAAAATCTGGAGTCTTGTATACCTTGCATAGTATAATTGATGCACCTAATCTAGATGCATTGCAAAGTGTAGGAGCATAGCATATCATTGCTAGCATTTTTGATGTACCTACTTTAGGCGAATTCAAGTGTGTCGGCCTGGCGTATAATGCGTTTAGTTTTGGTGTACTACACCAAAAAAATGGCGTAGCTCTAATTTGACATGCCGCCCTAAGGGTATGTTCACACGGTGTAATTTCGGCACGTATTGCGCTCTAATACTGTCGAAATGCGCACCGATATTACGGTAATCCATTGTTCTCATAGACGTCAATTATTCACAGCAAGTAATGAATGTCAATGAGGCCTGCGGGTTGCTGGCCCCTTCGTGCCGCAGAAGTACGCACGTATTAGCGCGAGCTCCAGAAAGACACAATGTATTGTGGCATGTACTGTACGCACCACAGTACATCGTGTGAACATACCCTAAGTTAAAAACACTGTTTAAGTAACAGTATTAATAAATATACACTAATGTCTTCTTGTTTAAACATTTGGTAAACTATGTAAATAACCCACAGTGTTGTAGTAAGGATATGTTCTCATGACGTTTGTGAAATACTTATGAGGATATGTATTATGTACCTAAATACGCACCCAAATACGTATTTAACAATGTTCAGTTTTCATTGATTTCAATGTTTTATGCATTTAAACGCCAATAGAAACAGTAGGGTATGTTTTTGCAGTCCAGAAAACGTATCCAAATAAGTGGCACATATATTTGGATATATTTTACGCAATACGTTTTCAACACACCGTGTGCACATACCCTAAGGCCCGGTTCACACGGCTTATTGCCGACGTAATTGCGAGGACGGATTTCGCCCCACAATTACGCTGCCTCCGCGGGGGCGGGGCGGGGGGGCGGCAGCTCGCCGGCCCCATAGACATGCATTATCCACGGCGCGTATCCCGCCGGGATAATGTGCATGTCACTTTCTCCCCCCTCGGCGTATTCGGCGAGCGGGGAGGAGACGGAATCCATAGTTCTCTATGAGAACTATTTATTACCGTAATGCCTGGTACGGATTTCAGCCGTACTGCAGCGCAGTACGGCGCGCAATACGGCTGAAATCCGTGCCAGAAATAAGCTGTGTGAACGGCCCCTAATTCTCCTGTTCTGTTAGCAATGGAGACTAAGCACCATCCCAAGCTAAGCTCTATCACTGATGTTCAAGTCGGACATGGAGATAATCTGGTGGTGAAAACTTCTTGGTTCTGCTTGGTACAGTAGCTTGTAGAAGCCCTAAAAGACACATATTTTTCTTTTCTTTTATTCTTTCCTAAGTTAGGCTATGTCTACATGGCAATTTGAAAATCCTGCCCAAAATCCGACAGCATTTTCAAATTGCTGGACCATGCCAGACCACCATTTTATTGTGTATCTTATGCGCTAAAAAACGGCCGTCGTATTTCCCAGCGGCCCAGTACATTGGGGCTGTGGAAATCCGACGTCAGTCCGGGGGAATATACAACACGTTCTATATTCCGCCAGACAGAATATGTATTGAGGGTTATATAGCGCAGGGTACGGTCGGTTTTTTAAAAATTCAAAATAATGGAGCCGCTGAAATCCTGTGCTGTGTAGACCTAACCTAATTATCAGGTATTAGTAAATTGATACATTAATAATAAAGGATCTGAGTTAATAGCTAAATAGACAAAAAGCACAAAAAAGTTTAATTTCACATGTATATAAATAAATAAGAGAACAATTACTAATTACTACTAGAAATGCTGACGTTTACTTACAATGTATCAGAAATACAGAATGAATCTCACTGTATACCTTCAGATTGAGAAAATACTAACAGAAGCATAATGAATATTACTCTTCTCAATGGCTAATGATGCGCTCCCTTAGCAGGATATCACCTATTGTTACACCCCAAATAAGGTACAAGATATAGAGTATCTAATTCAGTTGTTCATCTGCAGAATAAAGCAAGGAATACATTCCTTTATGATTCCATTATTATTTTTTATCTGTATGACTACAGCGAAAATGATTTACCAGCATTGAATAATTCATCTGCTGATGGAGAGGACCATATGTAAGATTTCTCACTGATTACTTTGCAGATGGGAAGGACTGCAGATCCTTTTAATGAGAATCGGAGGGTTGAATTAAAAAAAAAAAAAGATAACCCTAAAGTCTGAAATTACTTCTGCCTGGAGAGAGTTTCTTTCCTTCATTTCATTATACTTTGCATGTAAAAAGGGTGCAGAGCCAAATGCATAATAAGAATGGAATTTTTTTTCAGGCTGAAATAACATATTATACAGCCAGGGCTTCTGAGTGAATTTCAGTAAATATACGATTTATGTTGCACTTATATACATCTAATTTTATATGCTTTGTTACAAATGTAAAGAATGAAGGTTGAATTGCATACAGAAAGTCACTGCAACCTAAACGCCAAACTCTATATCTAAAATATAACCTTTAATTCTTACCTATAAAACGATACCCCAATATAAAAGCATACTAGATACCTTATCACCGCTACACCAAACAGTTATAAACAAAGATATCTATCCCTCAAAAAATACCCTACAATCACCTATAACAAGTAGGGAAATCGTCCCGAAAGGGTCGGCCCCACCTCGGAGTCTCGCCCTATTTAGATCCTATTAAATCCCTACTTGAAAAAAGTGTAATCCAAAATATTATAAATACTTGTATAGCAGCACTCAATTAATGAATAAGATATATCAAAAGGGTCTATCAGGTTCAATATCTTTAGATCACACTAAAAACAAAAGATATGCTTATTATTGTTATCATAGATTTAAACAGGTGATATGTAGACGTCTCGTAAATCAAAATTTACTGACACAGGAGATCTGGACTTCAAAGATTATAGACAATAGATCATACATTTAAGATGATAACGACCTTATTCCTTTTGCTCTCCAAATTGTCCCATATTTTCCCAGAGGCATATCCAGATTAACCACATTGCAATGTTAGGCTATGTCCACACAGCAATGTTAAAATGGCATCCAAAATCTGTTTTTCGGATTTACCATCGGCCCCGCACATTGAATGTATGAGAATCTGACAGTAATCCTGCGTAAAATCCAACAGGTTTGAAAATCCACTGGAATCTGGCAGATTTTAAAACCGACCGGAAAAAAATCAGTGCTATGTAGACTACATCACAGATTTTTTATTGCAGTCAGGTACAGACTGGGTATAGTCGGAGTTTCGTCGGATTCTAGATCTAGAATCCGCCAAAAATCTGACGAGAATCCAGTGCTGTGTAGACATAACCTTACAGCGATGTCGTGGAATTCTGAAAACTAGTACAATAGTTTTCATGCATGATGCCCACTGGTCCGCATGCTCTATGATTCAGAGAAAAAGCCCACTGTCACATTTACTGCCCGCAAAGCCAGAAACACCCAGGTACAGGAGATCCTCAGGGCCCACCGCGGGGGAGATGGCAGTTTCTCGCGGCGGGTAGCCGAAGTGCAGGACACAGGTGACGGATAACGGTTGCAGTAGCTGTTTAATGGAATGATAAAAGGATACACATAGGAATAGCTGACATGAAGGCAAGTGACAGGAGGTCTGCAGGGAACTGGTGCGCCCCTGACCCACCTCACTGGACAGCGCAGGGTAAGCAGACGTTTAATACAGGGAGCTTAGCAGACACTCTGGAACCAGAGGGTTAACAAAGCAGAACGCTTCAGCAGCAGTGGTCTAGCTCTATGGAAGCACACAACAACTGACACAGGAGTCCAGAGGAGGAAGTTATCTTATGACAGGAAAAGGTCAGGGGTAATCGGGGAGGAAGCAGGTAGCACTATGTGCACAATTGTTAAAGCAGGATGGAGAGTACCTATAGGGTTGACACACAACGTGGGGAAGCACGTGGCACGGCGACTAGCGTGGAAGACAGGGCCAGTGATAACGCCTGAGCAGAATCAGGTGTGAGCAAAACTGACACATGCCGATGTAAGCACCCGCACAGGAGCCACAGAGGAACCAGACTCAGGGGTACAGACACAAACGCGGTTCCTAGGGCACGGGGCCGGCAGGACGATCCGTGACACCCACGTTTTCTTTTTTAAGTAAAAAACCTGCAAAATTACACCTTAAAGGGTTGTCCAGTTGTAGTGACCCAGCACTGAAGATTTCTTTGTTTTATATTTTGCTGAATTCTGTACAATGTTTATGTGCAGAAAAGAAATCATAATATTGAGTCATAAAGTATTCTCTAGGTCGCCTCTGCTGTTTGGTTCCTTTGTATATTACATTTGCCTATGTATAACATGTTCATCTGCTGCATTGGCTGACATAAACTGTCGTTCAAAGACGCAATAGCTCTTGTAATGTGACCCCTCTGTACATGCAACACCACCGGCTGGCCAGAGGCTGTTGGAAGTTAGGCAAGATTGTTAGTTAGTCTCTGCTCACTCAATCGGGAGGTGTGCGAGGTCTCGGCTAGTCAAAGGTGTGTGTTGCTCCCTGCTCACCCTCTGCCATTCTGCTAGGCCACTTGCCTACCTCAATGTCCCTTAATTCTCTAACACTCTAGGGACTCACACAGCGATCTCCAGTGCTACTCAGGAGGGTGCAAGTCCAGTCAGAAAACCTTTCTGTCCGAACACGTCTGGGAATGAGGGTCTCCACCAGCGGTAATAGTCTTCTCCTGGCTTTCAAGTCAGAGATCCACGCACTTTCTCATGCGTCAACGCTCGTGCGGGAAGTAGCTTCAGTCTGTCTCAATCCGAGTATTCAGAATCAGTCGGTCCTTCAAACCAGGTCTATTTTCTTCAAAAGCCCTGTGTCTTGGTGTAAGAATCACACTCATTCAGGAATAAGGTATGATAATTCTGTTATTTCTTTCTTAAGTTATTACTACTACAGGAATATCATGTTTACAGAGTCTGACACTTACTCAGAGAATGTTGTATCATTATCAAAGCTGCCGCTATTACATCATACTCAAGTCAGTCATTATTACTGCATCACAGGTTTTGTATTCTGGTTTGCATCCTGAGACTAGGGCTCAACTAGTTTTTGCTGCAATGCAAATTATGCAACTACGTTGTTCCGAAACCCATGGCTTTGGTCGTTAATGATTGGTGTCTGACTTGGGACAACGAGAATTTCTTTGTTAGTAGGTCAATGGGGAAAATTAGACACATATTACATCGTGCCTATACACCGTTACCCGTGACAAAATTCATTTTAAAGGGCCAACCCAGGGTTCCGAAGTATGCCAACGGAGGATAAAGTGGGTCGATACGACTGGATAATAGCATGTTGCAATTACTAAGTACCGAGGTACCCTGACCTAGGCAGCGCTATAGTGAAAGAGGAATTTTTTTTTTAAAAGTGACAGGCACCTATTTTTTTTTTTTTTATTTCCTACTTGGCGGACAGAAATACAATTCATCACATGTCTACAGCATAGTACCCATGACTCTTGCTGGTACTAGTAGTCCTTCTACGCTCATCTGATAATGTTGTTGCTCACAACCATGTTGATATGGACAACGTTCCTGCACCATACAGGTTGCAAATTTGGAGGACCATTCTTTTATTGGAACTTCTAGTCTCCCAAGCTATAGAGGAGAACAACTCACACTAGCTGACTTCAGCGGAGAAGATTACACGCACGCTCGTAATTGTCTCGCTTTCCCATGTCAGCAGGCTACAGATACTATTGAGGCCAACTCGAGGGTCCGCTGTCAGAGGAAGTTCGTTCATCGGTCAGCTACTGAGAAAAACCACTGCTCAATAACAAATCTCTTTGATCGCCTGAGAAATGATTTTGAGGTATCAGTCACCAACCGAAAAATCGCTTAAGTTCTACAACAGACGACAGAAAGCAGGTGAGAGGGTCTAAGGGATTGCTTAGCACTTCAATACGACCTACAGGGTCCCTACATCAGGTTGACACTATTGATCCTTCAGCTGATGAGGGAATATTTACTGATCGTTAAATTGTAGGAGTGGACTCTAGATCGTGGCACAAAGTCACTCTAAGCATTTTTTACACGAACAAGATACCAGGAGTATGGCCATTATGTTTTCAAAGCTATAGCATTGACGAGTAATCAGGGACTGACTTTCTTGTACCAGCTACATTCCTTTTCATATTCCAACAGAACTGGATGGTGGTATCACCTCTGGTATTGCACCATCTACAGCCTCTTCCGTACATTGCGTGTCCCAAGCTAGCACAGACCACTAAACCTGCTACCACTACTGTCTAACATGATTACCTTTGACTCAAGTTGTTTGACTCATCTCTGCCAAGTTCTAAAAGAGGTTATGAGGGCAAATCTACGCAATACTCTACATGATTCATTGTATGCAGAACTGTAACTCCATGAGCCTGGTCTTTGACGTCCAAATCTGATAGGCCCCGCACTCAAAGATTTGCTTCACGTGACAAGAACTTCACATGTAGCATACGTTGACGTCATGGCACTCCAACCGCTTTCGATGTTCAAGTTAAACGGGATACCCCTGAGTCCAAGGGCAATCACTCGGGAGGCTTAGAACCACAGGGCCCAAGGGTACCGCAATGGTTCTCAAGGTTCTCTACGCTCAATGTATGCATGTAACCTTCTGGATTGTAAAGGTTACCTCTTGAAGCATTGTGGGATACAGGCTCTCAATGTTACTACCGTTGACACAGACACATTTTGAGTAAATGGGGTCCTGATGTGGTTATGTTGGTGGGAAAATCCAAATTGAAAAATTGTTTGCGGGTAATGGCAACCCATCGAACAATCAGGCTAATGGGAAGCCTTACTGTACGCTTTGTGTGACCGTACATTGACATAGAATAGGTGTGATAGTTAAGAGGTTCAGGGGAGATAAGCACTACTGTCAGTTTTAGGTATGAATATCATGGTCATGTATTTACTGAAGTTTTCCATGCTTTAAATGCTTCCTTGCCCCATGCTTCCTCCACTCATAGGCAAACAGACAGATGGAACTATCATATAGCGCTCGTAGCTCAACAGTGATTTGTTAATGATACGTGGAAAGATTTGCCGCTTGTACGCAATTCGAGAGCTCGTTCAAATTGTTTTAACCTGCCAACAGTGAAAACCATTATGTGGTGCCGAGTTCGTCCTGGGACTAGACAATGCAGACTACGAAGCTCGGCTTGGACTCCATTGAAAATTGATGGGCCGAACCTCTTGTCATTACAAAATGATAGGGCATCGTAACTGTCTCGAATGGTTACAGGTTCCCGTCGACTCTGTAAACCTTTCAGTGACTCCCCCAGCGAGCTTCACATGTTTATCCAACTGTCGCGATCGCCTCATACCAGGGGGGGTCGTTCTCTTTAAGGAGGAGATGTTCTTGAGTGAAGAGACTTTCGCTTTCTGAAGTCTATCTATGAGCTTCCTGTAAAGTCTACGACAACCTCATTATCTATGGTGTGGATGAAACTCAGCTGGGAGTTTCGAAATACACAAGCCTTCGAAAACATAAGTCATTGGAGTCGCAAATTATATTAGACACCTTGAAGCATTCAGTAAAATACTTTTATTGTTCTTTGGCAATAAACCCAAAACCTATTCAGAACAGATAAACAATGGCGATAATAAGCACATCTAGGAGAAAACACCGGCTATTCATCCTGCAGCTCTTCTAGATGGTGAAGCACAGATATCATTATGGAAATGAAGGACACCAAGGAGATACAAGAAAGCCAAAGTCCCATCGGGCCGCCCCTATAGTCCTTGTGAAAAAGAAGGCTTGGAACATGTGCTTTGCAGTTGATTACAGGAATAAAACGCACTCACACACAAAGATGCCTACCCACTTCCACGTGCGAGGAAGGAATCTATCGCTGATCTGGGCAACGCTGCCTACTTCTTGAACTAGACTCACATGTGGATTACTGGAAAGTACCAATGGGCACCTCCGAGGACCCAGAGAGAAGACAGCAATTTACACCACCGATGGGACTCTTACGAGTTCACAAGCATGCCATTGGGTTGTGTAACGCCCTGCTACCTTTCCCAGCGCTTGATGGAAGATTGCCAGTCGGTTCATGTTTAATTTCCAAAGTGTCCTGCTTTATCTGGTCGATGTGATTGTCTATTACCCGTACCCTTTGATGACAACATCAAGCATATTGGGCCAAAAGTGTTCCAGGTACCTGATAGATCATGGCCTCAGATCAAAAACAATCTAAGTTGCCACCTACTCAAGCACGAGTAAACTACATTGGGACATGTCGTGAGTGCTGACAGGAATACAGCTGACACATGTAGTATCAGCTGTGGAATTGGGACTCTCCTCTTAAAACAGTTAAGGAAGTAAGAAGTTTTCTATGGATTTGCCGGCTTCATTTACCGCCGATCATACCACTCTTTTGACAAGTAGCGGAAACCATTATCCGAAGTTTTTTTTTTTTTTTTTTATTTTTTTTTTTTTTTTTTTCCGAACTACTTCGTTGGTTGTCCCCGTGAGAGCAATTGACCGAGACTTTTTGTTGCGTGGTGCTGACCGTCAAGAATACAGCCGTTCCAAACCTACAAATCAATGCTGACATCGCCTCAAATCTTGGCCTACCCTGATTATAATCCATCCATTCTCTTCTATACACGGATTGCAAGTTTCTTACGCCTAGGAAACAGTCTTGTCAGCATGTTCATGACAACCGAGAATTGAAAAGAAGAGTTTTTGCTACGCCAAGTAAAGCCTGAGGGAGCGAGAAAAGGAATGAACAAAACTTTAGCGCGTTCATGCTAGAACTACTAGCACTAGTGTGGGCCGTCACCGAGACAGTTTAAGAGATTACCTCACGGCTACTCCCATTCACCGTATACCAGGACAATCAACCCGATAGCAACACCCTCATTTCGCACGGCTTGGTGCCTTAGCCAGCAAACGTTGGCATCAGACTGGCCAGCTTTAAAATTCGTGATCTAATACGAAGTGGAAAGACAAACGTGAATGGCCTGAAACCGTTATCTCGCCTACCTAAAGGTGAGGAGCACCAGAGGAAGACGTCTGGGAGAAGGGATGTGGGGGGGAGTAGGAGGGTACGTGGAAAATGCCCTTCCCTTTTATATCGTGTTCGCTACGCAGAACAATATCACTGCTACTAAAACTGATAGAGAGCCTCAATTCAAGTCCGTACCTACTCTAGACTTATCCAGATGGAAACATATCCATGTTGTAAGTCCTGAGTTCTTGGAAGAAATCTACGAACTACCTCTATACTCGGTAGAATAACGCTGAGGATAAGGAAACCTTACCCTGACATGCGAAATACCGATGTACTATGGGACATAGGAATTGACATTTTCTTAACAAAGGCACTAATCGTGAGAAACTCTACTGGATCACGTTTCAGGCGAGAGACGCACAGATCATTATACCCAAAGACGTGATGCTAAGATAGTACTCGACGCACTACATGGACCAGTCCGGCCATTTCCGGTGTCTACAAGACTGAGCAAAATACGCCAGAGATTCTATTGGAATACGGCATTCATGAGAAAGAGAACCGAAATTGAGAACTGGTGTAATGAGTGCCCGCCTGAACATAATCCTAAGCCGGGAGAAAGGAAGCCGATGAGGAAAGCACTCTATACTCCCATTACGTCTTGAAGGCAACATTTTGCCTATCTTAGACCATTGTGAAATTTGGCTTCAACCAGGTTATGGAATATACATACGCCCTAAACAGATGGTCGATACACATAATCCAAGTGGGTAGTTGTTGTTCCTGTCATGACTTATCTGCTCGTTACTTTAGACATAATACTTTGTACAGGGAGTACGTGACGCACTTTGGCTGCAAGAGTCGTCATTAACTGAACGCGGGTCCAAGCATTTGAAATCACCAGGCTCTTACACAGAACTTTGTTGCACCTACCTGAAATGGAAAAAAGCCTTCGCACTACAGAATACCTAACCTCAGAGAAGGCCTATTGCGAGTGGAAAATCAACCATGTGTTTATCAACAGTTGAGAAACTGCTCTCTATACTCTATGAAAGATTAATATGGCCTCCCAGTTGCTAGACGAGATGGTGTGATCATACAATAACCACATCACTGTTCTACTGGATAGTCTCATTATTACTTGATGTATCGGACATCAAGGTCAACTCCCAAAGACAGTGCTTTAGGTGTACAAGTTCCACGACTCATTATCCACCTCTGCCTAAACTACAGATTGGGTACAAGAACACCAAAGGAGGATCCAGATGCCCAGTCGAAATTTGTTGGACAGAGGAGGGAAGAAGCTCGCAGGAAGACATGATAGAAGGGCTCATACAACAAAGAGCGTATGCCACTTCCACTTGAAGTGGGGGACAAGGTTTCGGATCAAGAAATTCACGCTCAGACTAAGTTGGGGACTGTCTTTGGGACCTGAACCGTACACAGTGTCTTCCATACCTTACTCTGAATTGATGTGATGAAGTCAAAGAAGCATGGTATGGAAACTCAGACTGTACACCGTAACAGGTTTTTAAGTTATGTACCAGAGATGATACCCATGCTTACACAGCACCCTTCTAACCCAACTGTTTCAATGTATATCAGACTGTGAACCGTGCTCTGCCAAGAGGAACCCTCCTTTTAGGGAACTTGAGAGGGTACACCCGGTTTCTCATCCCAGCAGGCTCCAAGTTCTGTAAATTTTGCCACTGTGCCAGTTGGCACCCTCTAATGCTGCTCTCACTTACTTGCCGCCATCACAGCGGATATAGTTCCTACAATCTGTTCCAGTTCAAGCTGCTGTGAAGAGAGCAATCACCTCAGAGTTCTGAGCGGCTCAACCAAAAGGAACACCCTCCGGTACGCCTACGAGAGTGAAATGCTGTACTGTATTCATATATATATATACCTGATCGGTAACAGTTGTTTGACATATTTATTTATTGCTGTATTTTGTATTGCCTTGTTAGATTAGTTAGATAAACTATTTCCATGTTAACGTTTTAAGCCTCCACACCTGTCTCAGACCAAGCACCTTAGCGGGTCTACTATACCCAAGCTATGGAATGCAGAGGACATTGCCTCTTTTATTACCTAGTTGCCTGCCACTAGAGTTGTGATGGGACGATGGTTCTAATTGCCCACAGAGAACTCTCTTGTACCAAGGCACTTACCCTGTTATTCAAAAGTGTTCTTAACTTGGTTTTATTTGCTATTTTATGGTTTTTAACCAGTGTGGTGTTTTTATGGATTATTTGCAACTATGTCATGTAGTTTAGACGTCGCCGGAGACGGATTTCTTTCTCAGTAGGGGAAGATCGTAGTGACCAGCACTGAAGATTTCTTTGTCTCATATTTTGCGTATTCTCGTTCAAAATGTTTCAGTGCAGAGAAGAAATCATACCATTATTGCGTCTAAAGTATTCTTAGGTCGCTCTGCTGGTTTGGTTCCTTGTTATAACATTTGACTTCTGCATAACATGTATATCTGTGGATTGGCTGACATAACCTTGTCGTTCAAATCTATTGGCAATAGCTCTCTGGGACTTGTGAACCCTCTGCTACATGCCCAACAACAAAGGCTGGCACAGAGGCAGTTAGGCAGTTAGTTAGTATAGTCAGATGGCTCCTCCATCGCGGAGGTGTGCGAGGTCTCCGGCAACAAAGTCTAGGTGTGTGTTGCTCCCTGGCTCACATTCAGCCATTGCTAGGGCCCCTAGCCTTACCTCAAACATGTCCTTAATTCTCCTACAACCTAAGGACTCTCCCAACAGGATCTACAGTGATACTAGGAGGGTGCATGTCCAGTCAGAACCTTCTGTCACGACCGTGTTGGGACTTAGAGGGTCTCCAACCAGCGGTCATAGTGCTTCTCCTGGCTTTCAAGTCAGAGATACACGCACTTACTCATGCGTCAACGCTGTGCTGGAGAGTAGCTCTCCAGTCTGTATCAAATCCGAGTATTTCAAGAATCAGGAGGACCTTCAAACAGGTCTTTTTCTCCAAGACCTGAGCCCTTGGTGTAAGAATCCTCTTCAGGACATAGGTCTGTAATCAGTTATATTTTTAAAGTAATATCTTCCCAGCATCTCAAGTTTCCAGAGTTGACAACATATCAGAGACTGTTGTATCATTATCAAAGCTGCCGCTATTACAATCTTACTCAAGTAAGTCCATTATTACTGAATCACAGGTATTGTTTTCATGGTTGCTTCCAGAGACAAGCGGACTCAACTAGTTATTGCCTCGCAAATAAATGCAACTACCGGTGTTTCCAAACCCTGGCATATGGTAGTCTAGTGTCTTCGTTGTCTTGACTAGGCGACAACGAATAATTTTGGGGTACTCAGTTCCCTGGGACTTTTAGGCAACCCATATTACCTCGTGCCATACACATTACCGTGACAACAACCATCTTAAGGGCCACCAGGTTTCCGAGTATGCCAACAGTCCATACTATAATAATTAATTATCGCCACCCCAATAAAATATGTACTCCCCTTCCTCCTTTCATGGTTCAGCACTGGGTCTCCCTGGTTTTCTGTTTACCTTCTGAACAGGACCACTACACTGCTGCAGCAGGATGATTAATACTACTTGCATGTCAGCGTGCCTCTGCTTCCATCACCATTTGAGCTGTTCATTTGACCACTGCAGCCAAGCATCCGCTGAAAGGCTGGCTTCACACGGCTTATTTGCGGGGCGTAATTACGCCCCGCAACTTACGCTGTCGTGGAACTGGGGCGGGGGCGGGAGCCGGGGAGGGAAGCTGGAGGGGCGGCACATCGCGGCCCATAGACTTTCATTTCCAGCGGGTGCGTATAACGCCGCTAGTAAATTACATGTCACTTATCTCAACCTCGGCGGAATTCGACAGAGGCAGCTCTTCTGTTTACTTAACAGTCATTCTTTCAAACAGAAACAGCACGTTAGGCTATGTCACACGGCTCTATTATGGGACATTTTTCAGTCGCTAATTACGTGCCAGAGTGCAGCAATTTTTGGCTGGAATTCAGTCCCAGTCATTACGGTGACTCCACGAGTTCATCATGGAGAATATGGATTACGTTCCTATTCTGGGAGAACCAGATGAGCCAAGTAAGGTGAGGTTTTTTGGAGGTTTTTTGGCTGCACTAGTATATTATTTAGTTTTGTTTGGACAACTCCTTTAAATTTTGATTAGTTGCTATGGAGCACCATTGAACCATACATTAGCAGGAGTGTAAGGGTATGCTTACACAGCATTTTTGAATACGTTTTTCATCCTAAAAACATATTCAAAAGCGCTGCATACAAAGCATTCAACACGCACCCAAAGTGGGCTGCATGTTTGGATGTGTTAGGCCCTATGTTTTAATGGGCAATTGTGCGTCAAACGGATGAAGAATTGACATGTCAGTTCTTTGAATGGATCTGAAAGATGCATGTAAACACGCATCGGAAATCACTCGTTTAAATGTGATCCCGTTTTACTTTTGAAAGAATTTTTAAAATCACACTGCATTTGTTAGTGTGTGTTTTTGTCCATTTTAGGTCCGAAACACATGTCTAAAAAATGTTGTGTGAAAATACCCTAACTAGAAATCATAGGGTGGTAAAGCAAGATGAGTTGGACCACAACAATATAATAACAGAAAGTTGAAACAATAGCATAAACGTACAGTTAGTTAGGCCTCGTTCACACGGCTTATTTGTCTGCGGATTGGCGCCATACTCCGCGCCGGTTTGCGCGCAGTACGGCCCAATCCGTCGGAGTAATCGTCGCGCCTAGATAAGATGTCTAGGGGGGGGGGGGCGCCCCCCGGGCTCCCGGCCCCGTCCCGCCCTTTTCACGCCCGGGTTTGCGGCGCAATGGGTCCAAATCGCCCTGAATAAGCCTGTGAACACGGCTTATTTTTATATGTAAATTTTTTATATATATATTATAATGTGTGTATTTATTTTGTGTATATACGGTAGTATCTGCATATATACTGGATAGGCCACAAGTATTAGGTTGGTGGGAGTCCAACTCTCAGCAAGCCCATCGATAAATTGTTTGAAGGGGTCAGGAGAGTTTTGTGCGTAGGCTTTATTCTTATCCTTGTTACATGGCCTCAGACTAGACCGTCAGAATTTTTATAGTTGTTAAGTGTAAGTCATAAATTTTAAAAGCCAGTATAGCCCCATTACAAGGCTCTGTACTGTATTACTAAAAATTTCCTAACTTCTAGCTGTTATGTAGATGTAGGAATCTCCATGGCAACAGTCAAGCCTTATTTTTTCTGTTCCCTTATCACTTGTTAATCTGCAAAAGACATGTTAAAGGGGTGTTCCCATCTTGCACTTGATGGTATATTCTATTAGTGTTGGGATTATTATGCAAATTGAAATCGGGACGTTTTTAGGTGATCGGTTTTTTTGATCATGGATAAATTTTGGTTAAAATTTGCTCTCCTATTAAAATCGCGCCCTTTTCGGCGTTCCTGTATTTTTGGCGGCGCCCAAAACGCTTAAAAAATAGAGAGGGTGAGATGTGTGGGACGCAGGAAAGGGATGTGTATGGTTTCGATTGGTGGAAAATCAATGACCTCGTTTTACATAGAACAGCATTTCCTGTTCAGCCTAGTGTCTCTCAGCGTCTCAGAGCAAAGACGTGCGCTATGCTTGTTTTCCAAAAGCTCAGCGAAAATTATTATTTTTTCTTAAAGAAAAACCTTTTATATTACTGTGACTTAAAATTTTAGTTAGTTAGAGTTTGGAAGATTTTATATATTTTGGGTGAAAATTTTTAAAAGGGGCATCTACGCTGTAAATCAGGGGGGGGGAGCGGAGGGGGGGGGGCCCCGTGGGCAAACACAGACAAGCTTTAAAGTACGGGAAAAAGGTTCACCAAGATTAGTGTAGCATTGCACTGCAATAGCTTTATTATTAACAGTTTTTTTGAAATTTTCCTGGTTTTGGGACCCTGAATTTATAGGATACACATCTTTTCGGAAAACTGCAGGTCTCTTTGTTAGGTGCAAAACTCCACTTTTTTTATCATATACTTTTCAGATAGGTGTTCGTTTTCAATTTTTCCCATTCCCCCTTTTTTGACATATCCCCATTGCACTTAAATTTGAATTTTTAGCAATTTTATAGTACCACAGGGAATTGAAAGGTGCCAAAAATTCTTGTATTATAGAATACATACAGATCGTGTTTTTTTTGATTTGGGCACACAGCTTTTTTCTTTGGGGCGCTTGACTTAAATTAAATAAGCAATTTTATAGTCACCACAGGTAAATTAAAAAAGGTCCCAAAAATATCTTGTATTTTTCAAAATACAAACAGATGTGTTTTTGATTTTGGGCACTACAGCTTTGTATTGAGGCGCTTGCCTTAAAATCTGAATATAGCTTTTTATAGTCAAAACGGGAAATTGTGGTGCCAAATTTTGTTTATCCAAATAATTTTCGTCGTGTTTTTTCTTTTTGGCACGGGAAAGCTTTTTTGATAGATCTACTTTACAAAATTGTGGTTAAAATTTTAACTGCAAAGTAGATTTCAACAAAGTGGTCTGGCCAAAGTAAAAAAACACGATCGAAATGTATGGGGAAAATAAAAGGTTTTTTTTTGGCACCTATAAATTCACCTGTGGGTGACTAAAAAAATTGCGGGTTTTTAAAATTTTAACTGCAGTCACCAAGGTAAAATTGATAGGTGCCAAAAATCCCTTTTTTATCGAATACTTTTTCGATACGTGTTTTTTCCTTTGGGACGGCCAGTTTTTTGATAGATCTACTTTGCAGTTATTTTGAATCCAGAATTTTGTTTGATTTGGGGGGGATTTGAGAAAAGATGTGATTTCCCGTTTTTTAAAAAGGACTTTCCAAAAACTCTTCCTTTTTTTTTTTAAATTTTTATCTTTCTGAAATGGAGCAAAAATTCAGGTGGTAAGGAGCAAAGGGGGGGGTAGGAATGGAGGTGAGGTACGAGAGAAGGTGCCCCTTCCGTGCTGGCTCAACCGTTGCCGGGATCGTCGTTGCAGGCGTAGGCCTGTCATCCGGGTTAGGGCCCTGTGACTCGAAACAAACAGCGTCCCCAAATTCTGTTTTTCGTGGTTAATGCAACCTGCATCCGCAGTCTTCCCCCCTTTTTTCCTCCCAGTCACGGCCCACAAATGTCGTCACGTCAAACCAGCCCGTCCAACTGAAGCAGCCCAAATGTCAACTCGTGTACCCCCCCTGTGGATAACCTTTTTAAAACCTCTTTGATGACAAAATGGGGTTTGGGGTCAAAAGGATTTTTAAAGATCAAGGGGCCCAAAAAGAGGATGATTTTTTTGCTCTGACGCCCAGTTATGATGCCATCAGAGGAGGAAAAGGAGCCGGCCCAATCGGCAAAAACCCCGGGGGCGGGGCAACGCCTTGCAGTCCCTCTTCTTGTAGCCCGCAGCCCCGGGATGCGAATGTCAGGACGAAAAGTAACCTGTGTTGATGATGATGATGAGACATTGCGGATCCAAACGTGGTTTTTTTTGCAGTTTTGCTTGCGAGGCGCTTCATCGCTGGCGAGGGGGAAAGCGATGGGGTAGTGTCAGTAGGGTTTTCCGCCTCAAAAGGGGGGGCAGGCAGAAGTCCGTATATGATTCCGCCAGCCACGGTCGCGCAAAACCCCGCCCCTCGTTATCGCCTCAAAAAGGTCCAAGACCTTCAAGCCTGGGCCTTTTTTTAGCAAAGCCTATGATTCATCAGCGATGTCATATGCCCCCTATGCGTAAAGCATAAGTGAGGCAAAACCTTAGGTGGAAACCACCACCAACTGTTTTGTACTGCAGCGATGATTGGTTTGAAATGGAGGCAAATTTGGGCCAAAAAAAAAGGCCAGACCGACGCCGGGCCCCCAAAACACGTCAACCCTCTGTCTCCGCCTCCCCTCCTCCGCCACCACCAAGCGTTCCTGCGCCCATGTCTTCGAGTCTGATCGGGGTCAGCCCCCCTTCAGCCTCCCCGCGTCGGTCCCACCAGCACCCAGAGGCCCCCATCCTACCCCTTCTCTTTGCCAGTTTGAGCCTGCACAGCCAGCCTTCTATCTTCCGGTTTTGGGAGCGAAGAAACACTTTAACCCAAACCATCCCAAACCCAAAGCCTGAATGTCGGCTTGCCAGGCTTTTGGCCTTGGAAATGTTCCCTTTCCGTCTGGGGCACAAGGGTTTCCCCGCCCGTCAGGCCTTCCCTGCCCCCAAATCCCAGATCCCGAGCGGGCGTTTCTTTGCCAGAAAGCCGTCCTCCCCGGGCCCAGCCACGGTCATCTAAAATTTAAAAGGCGTTGTCTGCATTGTGGCCGGGGGAAAAGTCCATTGCCCAAAAGACCATGGTGAAGCAGGGCCCAAGGGCTATACTCTGTGACGCTACGGGGTGAGTGGGTGGATGTCTCTGGGGGTGCGGTGGGGCTTCAGGCTCGGCAAAAAACCTCTTCAAAACCGCGGGTGGTGCGGGTTTTTTTCCCCCCAAGGCCCTTGGTGGCATCCGTGCCCAGGAAACCAGGCCATGTTAAAATTAATCTGTCTTGGGCCGCCCAAACACAGGTCAGGAGCTGGGACGGTCTTCGCAACGAGACGAGTGTGGCTGGGTCCCCAAGAACCTTGTCCCGGGAAAAGGGGGTGGCGATAACGCCGAAATCTGGGGGCCGCCCTTAAGATCCGTGGGTGGAGCACTCCCTTGCCTGGCAATGTCATGAACCTTGGTCGTCCAAAAATTTTCAAAAGAGCTACCCGGGTCTGGCCCCGCCCGTGGGAAAGGCTCGAAGTCTAAGTTGCATTTTCCGCCTTTCCCCTGCTTATCCCCCCGGGCTGCGTTGCAGCGTCAGTCGGCCCCTCCCCGTCAACCGTTCATTGTTGACTGGCAACTGCGGGAATTCCACCCTCCACTGTTCCAGCGATTGTGGCAGAGGAATGCCTTACGCAGTAAAAATGACACATGGCCTGAAAGCGCGGGCGGCCCTCGGGGTGTTGGCCCCAAGAGGGAGGCGGTGAAAGAGCTCTGCCCCATCCTTGCCGTTTTGAAAAACCACCAAAATTTTCAGTGCGGACAATGCCCTTGTCGATGAGCATTTTGGTGATCTTAGTTCTGGAAGATGTTGGCACTCTGAAAAAAAGGTCCGCCAGCGATGGAGGAGGAGATGGCACAATGGGCATGGAGCCTTTCTCTCCGTAAATCCACAACCCCCGACAGTTTCACAATTTCTCGGTCTTCTTAGGCGTTTTCGGGGTCCGGCTGTGCAAGTGGCGCATCAGCTCTCGGGGTTTGCATATCTGGGCAAGCAGGGCTGTGTTGAAGGGCTGTGCCGGAGGCAGCAGAAGGGAGGAGGAGGAGGAGGTATTCCTAGACACCGATGTTACCAATTTCCCTTTGGAAAGGGTTGGCGCAAATTTTTGGGGGAGGAAGGAAATGGGAAAAAATAGTTTGCTAGTCCCCCCTCGCCCCAGGGCTTGGGAATCAAGGCTCCATCTCTCACATGGTGTTTGGGATGCTCCATTTCCTCCAACATGATCCTGCATTAAGGCCATAAAATAAACAACAGTTACTGGGGGCCACCCCCCTGGATCCCCGGTACAAAAAAAAAATCAGCATTTCCTTCCACCCCCCCAAATAGAGAGAAAAATGCAGGAAATGGAGACCTTGTGATTGATAATGGGGGGAATTGTTGCGTTGTTTTCCGTTCCCCAAATGTCAGGTGGAACAACTTCAGCGCGTGACAGCAGTAGAGTCCCAAGTGGGTAGGGCGAGCAGGAAGGTGGCAGAAGCCTAAAATGGGTGCCCTCTGGAAATCTTTGTTTACCACCTCCCCAACGCATGCAATGCGGGCACATTTCCAACACACAGAGATCAGCTTAAAGATCTGGTGCACGACTATCTGTGGCTCAACCCCGATTTTTTTTTGTATGTTTTCCCGGCCCCAAATAGATTTGGGTATCCAAAGGGACGAAGGCCCGAGCGGCTCGTCACGCCATAGGGTGTTGCCTGCCAGCAGCGCGTCATATCTGGCGGCCTTTCAGCACGCTGGGGAGCATTACAGACAAACGCACCCGGCTTTCCCCAGTAATGTGGACGTTTGCTTTCATCAAGTGAATCAGGCAGGTCTCTGATGTTGTGGCCCCAAAATTTCCGATGTCACCCTTAGTTGCCCGGGAAATTCCATTCCTCTTTAAAACAGAAATGGGCTCTTGAAAAATGTTTTTTAAAATGATCATTTCTTTTTCTGCAATTTTTTTCTCTTTTTCCCAACAGTTCATTTTGTGGTTTTGCTGTGGGAGACTGTAAAAAACAGCAAGGTTTTATGACAACACCATATTCCCTTTACTCATTTTCTTTAGAAGTTTTCGCATTGTCAAGGTTTTGGGTCTTTTTGCTGTGAGATACAGCTTTTAATTTGGCCTTTTGGAACAGAAAAAGTGGTTCTAAGTGGCATTTCTCCCTCAAATTTTAATAGTGGCTGAGAAGCAATTTTATTTTTTGGGGTCTGTGCTGGGAGTACAGCAATAATCATGGTCCTTTTGGAAAAGAAAGTGGTTCTAAGTGGATTTCCCTCACAATTTTTAACAGTGGCTAAGGTTTTTTTATAATTTTTGGGTCATGCTGTTTGAAATGCAGAATACTACAGGTCCATTATAAAAAAAATGTTGTTTCTAAAGACATTTGTTCTTCAAATTTTCCAAGTGGGTCAAGGGGCATGTTTTAATTTTTTTTTTTTGGCTTTTTCTTTGAAATGCGTTCTACAGGTCCCATTATAAAAAAAAATGTTTTTAAAAGAAATTTTGTTCTTCACTTGTCAAAAGTGGGCCCAAGGGGGTGTTGCTGTCAGAAAAAAGGAATAGGTTTGGACATTTAATGGACACATATTTTAAAATGATTGTTTTTGCAAGATTTTTAACTAGCTATCAATCCCCGATTGAGAAAAACCCCTTTAATCAAAAAAAAAAAGAGAAAAAAGCATGGGGATTCCCTCCCTTTTTAAAATGTGTTTTCTAGAATTAAACTTCTAAAAAAAATTGCATTTACAAAATGTGGTAAAAAATTCCTTGAAAAGTACAAGGGAGGTACAGGAAAAAATTTACCAGATGTAGGTTATTCAAGGACATGGAGTTGGAGCAGGACAGAGAACAAAGTACAGAGACAATTTCCTCCAGCACGTTTTGGGAAAATAAGAAAAAGGATGCAAGAAAAAGGGCCTGGGTGGGGCGGAGCTTAAACCACCCGTATTTCCAAATGAAACTCAAATTTGGGCCGCACTCATCGGAGGGGAAGCGTACCAGGACAGGGACGTATATGTCCGGAAAATAAAATGGTGGTTGAAAGATCCTTTTTCCCGGGACTTTTAAAAATTTGGGGGCATGAGGTTTGGGGGGGGGGGGGGTGGTTTTTGGGGGGGGGGGGGGAGGGGGGGGGGTGGGGGGGGGGGGGGGGGGGGGGGGGGGGGGGGGGGGGGTGGGGGGGGGGGGGGGGGGGGGGCCCCCCGGGGGGGGGGGGGGGCGGGGGGGGGGGGGGGGGGGGGGGGGGGTTTTTTTTGGGGGGGGGGGGGGGGGTTTTGGGGGGGGTGGTGGGGGGGGGGGGGCGGGGGGGGGCGGTGGGGGGGGGGTGGGGTTTTTAAAGGGGGGGGGGTTTTGGGGGGTTTTGGGGGGGGGGGGGGTTTTTTTGGGGGGGGGGGGGGGGGTTTGGGGGGGGGGTGGGGGGGGGGGGGCGGGGGGTTCCAGGACGGGGATATTCAATTCCAGTTCAAAAAGATGATGGTTCAAATCATACTGCCTTCTGGCACTTTTTAATTTGTGGGTGATGCAGGTTTAAGGGTCATGCTGTGGTACAAGACAGGGATAGTGAATGTTGTGTGTTTTTTTTCTGTGGCTTTTATCACCTAAGTGTGTTGCCTAAGATGTAGCACGTATCCATTTGACTGTTGTGGATGTTAATTCCAGCTTCTCCAGCCCTGTTTGGGTGTAAGAATGAAGGTGTTGTTGCTCTCCCATAGACTTTAATGGTCATTGCTCATAATCGACTGCTCACTATCGACTATCTTGTCGATGATGGTCGACTATCGACCATCGACCGATGTCGATGGCCAACGCAATCGCTCAACACTATATTCTATCAATAAGCCATTAACCCCTTACCAACATTGGACGTACTGGTACATCCTAGAGTCGGTAAGTGGCTGTGTTGCAGGCACTGGCTGCTAATTGCAGCTGGCACCCATGGATAACAGCACAGAATGATGTCTGCCCAATTCCATGCTGCTTAACTCCTTAGGCCCGGTTCACACGGCTTATTCAAGCCGTAATTGCGGGACGGATTTCGCCTGCAATTACGGCTTGAGTAAGGGGCAGGGGCGCTGCCCGCCGGCCCCATAGACTTTCATTATCCACGGCTCGTATCCCGCCAGGATAATGAACATGTCACTTTCTCCCCACCCGACGTATTCGCCGAGCGGGGAGAGAGACGGAATCCATAGTTCTCTATGAGAACTGTGGATTACCGTAATGGCTGGGACGGATTCCAGCCATATTACAGCGCAGTACGGCGCGCAAAACGGCTGAAATCCGTCCCTGCAATAAGCCGTGTGAACGGCCCTTTATGGTATGTTAAGCGCATAATTCCAAAGCACGGGGGACTGGCCCCCGGCCAACCCCATTGACATGCATTGACATGTCACTTCTCTCCCCAGGCGTACGATACGATCGTATTGTATGCCAGGGGAGACGACGCATAATTCATTGCTCTCATGCAGAGCTATGAAGTACCGTAATTGCGGCATGCTTTTCGCCGCATATAAAGCGCAATACGTGGCAAAATAAGCCATGTGAACCTTTAGAGCTCCTAAGCTCCTTAGAAACATTACTACGTACTGTTTCTCACTCCGAACGGGCGTTTGCGGGGTCCCGATCGGTTTATATGGCGGCTTGAAGTCTTGTAACGGCTTCCATTACCACCATGTTTTCTATTTTATTACTTCCTGCCCAGCCAATCACCTGACCTGAATCCAATAGAAAATCTGTGGAAGGATCTAAAGCTAAGAGTTCATAGAACGAACAAACTGAAACTACAGGATTTGAAGAGTGTTTGTATGGACGAATGGGCCAAAATCCCACTGAGCAATGCTGAAATAGTTTCTCCTAAGGAGGCATTTGTCATCCCCAAAAAGGCATTTGTACAAGTATTGAAATGCATTTCAGAAAGCGTTTCAATACTTTTTTCTGTGTCATTTCTCACCATTACACATAATTCATTTTGGAATTTTGGGTTTTTGATTTTTTTCCCTGTGTGGTGTTTGGGTTTGTTCCCCGACATCTGGGGAGAATTTCATGTCAATAGCACCTTTAGAAATAGATTTGGTGACATATTCAATATTTATTTCACCCGCTGCATATATTTAATACACACAGGAACAGTATACACTCAAATATAGTGCACCAAACTGAGTATTATATTTGTATGTATGTGCCCGTTTTATAAATAAATTACCTGTGTGTTATCCACACGCCCTGTGATAGGTTGCAGTGTGGGGTATAAAAGAGTTCTTTAGATTCGAGGAATGGGGGGTTTTGCGGAGTGGGCCTTGTTTTTACCTCTTCACAGCACACATCAAGGTAACAGTTCCACTGTGGGAGTTTAACAGGCTTTATTAAAGTCCATTCCCCATAGAGAAAATTCATAAAAAATCAATGATAACAAAAATAAAAAAGGCTCCGGGCATTCACACTTTTAAGTGCTTAAGGGGGGTAAAAAAGCTCACGATACCTGAGGGTTCACCAGTCATATCCTGTCACTTGAGCTGTGATTGGGTGTTCTTTCACTGTCTTTGTGCTATTGCTGCAGCACAAACAGGACTCTGTTTTTCTGTCTGGTGCTTACTTCTTCTGGTCCTTCACTCTGTGGCATAGGACCTAAACAAACCAAAATCCACTCCTCCAACAGTGTTCAGAACTTCTGTCTCCTTCCCTTTTTTTAGCTGCACAACACTGGTTTGACTGTTCTGGGTCTTGCTTACAACCAACCAGGGGCTGTGTGCTGGTACTTTTGGCGCCCTCTAATGGCCCAAAGGAGAATAACTTTTTACATTTTGAAGCATCAAACTTACCCCGGGTAACATTCTCCCCCTGGAAAAGTGTCCTCGACATTCAAAAACTTACAATAGTTGGGACAGGCATAAAGAGTCTAAGACTTCTATTTTTGTCGGGTAGGCATTTACCTTAAATAAGTTTTATTCTTAAGTGTTTGACCCCGTCTTAACTAAAAGTAGCAGTGTCTTTGGTTCCTTTTTTCCCCGTTTACTACAACTGGTACTATTTTCTGGGCCTGCCTTCTTAAAGAGAGGTGACAATAACTTTTTGGGACAATACTAAAGGGAAACAAGTAAATTATTAACATTTTAAGCTATTCTTAGCTATTGTTACTTTTCCCCTGAAAAAAAAAGAGAAAGGCAAAAAAAAAAAAAATTTTCAAGTAAAACCATCTTCAACCCCCAATTTCCCTATGCTAATAGCTAAGAAATTTTTTAATTTTAGTTCTTAAAAAGTCTTTTAAACCTTTTTGTAGTCTTTCCAGAATGGTGGTGGGAAAGTATTCTCAGGCGTCTTACCTGATTGCAGGAAATAAAAAACTTTTTTAAAAATAAACTTTTCTTGGTACCGCACTCGGTTTCTCCAAAAGTTCATAAGTCAGCATCATGGGTCTTTTCTTTCTCTTGGGGAAACTTTTTTTGAAATTCTTCTGATGTTTTTTTTTATCAGTTCTAAGTTTTCTAGTTCAGGATCTACTGTGGTTCTTTCCCTTGGTTCAGCTGTAATTGAATCAAACTCTAACTAACAATGGATCTATATTTCTGGAAACTTGAATTGTTCTTTGGGGTTTTCTGGTGTATTTCTGCTTTTCATACTCCGATAACTCCTGTGGCCCAAATTTGCTTTCGGGATTTGTCAATTTTTTTATGGCTAAAAAGCTATGGTGGATTCCTCATTGAGTTTTTCAAATCATTTTCAACAAGAGGAATTTTTAGATTGCTATTTTTGGGGCCTTGGGGGTATTGCCAGGGAGTTTTGGGGGGGGGTGGTATCACAAGGGGGAACAGGCCCCATGAAGAGCTTTGTTTGTTACCCCTTTTAGGAAATTTAAAACTGGGGTCTTTTTTCCTTTTGAACGAATAATCTTGTTTCCCCAGAAAAGGGAATTTTTTGGTAAATTTTTCTTGTAATTTTGAAAACGGAAACTAAGAAATTTCTGTAGGGGACACCCTTCCGCAAATGTGCTTTCTTTTGTTCGTCTCAGTAAAAACTTTTGAAGCAATATTATATGCCTCTCCCATGCGTTCCTTCCATGCACGAACAATTCGGGGTAAGTCTTTTTGGTCTTGACACGGGGTATCAAAACATAATGTCAATAGGAATCGTGGAGATCTGCCAAATAACAGGTAGAAGGGGGAGTAACCTGTTGGTCACTCTTTGTGCATTGTAGGCATGGACCAATTTTTTTAAGGAGTTCTTCCCAATCCTTTTCTTTTAAAGGGGGTTGGGAGTCTTTGGCTTTGGCAGCGGTACGTTTAAACGTTTCACCTGTCCATTACCTTGTGATGGTAAGGTGTTGTATGAACCTCTAATTTTTTCAATACTCTCCCAATTTGGCAAGAGTTGTTTTTCAAACTCTTTTCCCTTTGGCATGAAGCCCCTTGTGGGAAATCCAAATTTTGAAAGCATTAAATATTTTTTCTGCCCCGCCCAGATTTTGGTAATGCGTAGGCTGAGCAAATCGGGTGAAATGGCCCAAAACCCAAACAAGATGTATTCATATCCCCCTTTACACTTCTCAGGGTAGAAAGTCTAGAACACCTCTCGAACGGGTATGTAGATGAAATTTTATGTGATGAGCGTTTACGTTGACTATCGTCATCGGGTCGATAGTCGATATGGGCAATTATCAATAAGTATCCGATAGTCGATGTAGTTATCGCCGTTTGACCTTTAAATTTTTTGGGGAAGGAAAAACACCTCTTTTTTACACCCAAACGGGGATGGAGAAGGGGAATTAAATCCACAACAGCAAACCGGTATACGTGCTACACTTGGCAAGACAATTAGGTTTAAAAGCCACAGAAAAAATCACAGACCATTCACTATCCATGTTTGCACCACGCATGCCCCTTAACCGCATGACCCCAAATTAAAAAAGGGCCAGAAGGGAAAATATGATTTGAACCATCATTTTACTTGAAGGGAAAATTAAATACCCTGTCCTGGAACCAGCATGACCCCAAACCGCATGACCCCAGATTAAAAAAAAGGTGGGAAAAGGGGTCTTTGAAACCCCCATTTTTGTAAACTGGGCATTAACTATATCTGTTTCCTGTACCCCAGTATGACCTTTTAAAATGTCTGACCCCCAGATTAAAAATGCCCGGGAAAAAGGAGTCTTTCAACCACCATTTTTGTTTCATTGGGGCATTTAATCCTTTTCCTGGGGCCCCAGCTGACCCTAAAAACCCGTTTGAACCCACAGATACAAAGTGACACATGCTTTTTTTGTACAGTGACTCTCATTTAGTATTTTTTTGGTAATGAAATTTTTTTAAGAATTTATTTAGGGAAGTTTTATTTTGTTTTTACATTATTATCATTTTGCTTTTTTTTTCAATGGATAAAAACAACTACACCCCCTTTCAACATCAGTGGGAACTAAAAACTAAGTAAAACCTCAAGTATATAGGAAAAAATTGGGGAAATGCATTACTGCTAAAGGGAAAATATGAAAAAAATGGGACTCTTATTTACAGATTTGATCAAAGTTGTATTAAGCTCACCTCCAAAAGTCAGGGGATCCAGAGCAGGGAGTCCCTACCTAAATATGTTTCCTACTAGGGTCAAACCGACCCACTTCAGGGGGATGAGGAACTAGCAATTTGAATTTCCTGCACTGGTTTAAAAAGAACCTGTGTGCAGCAAGCCCAAAGAATCGCCAATCTCAAATGAACACAAAAACATACGTTGGGGTCTGCCAATAAAATATATGTGAAAAAAACAAACATAGGTGACACTGAAAAGGCAATATATACATCTAATACAAAAATCAGTGGCACACAAAGACTAAGTAAAAACCCCAAGTATATAGGAAAAATTGGAAATGCATTACTGCTAAGGAAAAATATGAAAAACCCGGGACTCTTAGTTTTTCATATTTGATCAAAAATTTTATTAAAGCTCACCTCCCAAAACGTCAAGGGATCCCAGAGCAGGTGAGTCCCTCATAAAAAGTTACCTCCTGGCGTCAAAACCCGACTGCAGCTTCAGGGTATGGTAGGAATAGCAATTTGAATATCCTGCATGGGTTTTAAAAAGAGGCGCTGTTGCAGCAAGCAAAGAGATCGCCAATCTCAAATGAACACAAAACATAGTTGGCTTGCACATTAAAATATATTTTGAAAAACACAAGCAAAAGGGCACACTGAAAAGGCAAATTATACATCTAAAAAAAACATCAGTGGCACACTAAACTAAGTAAAACTCAACTATATGGAACATTGGAATGCATTATGCTAAGGAAAATATGAAAAACCTGAGAAATCTTTGTTTTCAGTTTGATCAAAAGATTGTATTTACTCACCCCCAAAAAAGTCAAGGGGATCCCGAAAGGTGAGTCCCCCAACTAAATATGTTACCTCCCTAGGGGTCAATTTCCCGACTGCAGTTCAGGGTATGGTAGGAACTAGCAATTTGAATTATCCTGCATGGTTTAAAAAAGAGGAGTGTTGCAGCAAGCCAAAGAGATCGCCCAAACTCAAAGAAACAAAAAACTACGTTGGTTGCACAAATAAAAAAATTTGTGAAAAAAAACAAGCATAGGGGGCACACTGAAAAAGGCAAATATACATCTAATACAAACATCATGGACCAAAGACTAAGTAAAAACCCCAAGCTATATAGGAACATTGGGGAAAAGATTTTGCTAAAGGGAAAAAATGAAAAAAACCCGGGACTCTTATTTACTATTTGATCAAAGATTTTATTTAAATCACCTCCCAAAAGTCAAAGGGGGGCCCAGAGCGGTGAGCCCTACACTAAAATTGTTACCCTCATAGGCGTCAAACCAGACTGCGTTTGGGTAAGGGGGAATAGCAATTTGAAAATTTTCCTGCACTGGTTTTAAAAAGGGCGTGTGTGCAGCAACCAAAGGGATCGCAATTAAAAGAACCAAAACATACGTTTTCTTGCAATATAAAAATAATTTTGAAAAAAACCCAAGCATAGGGCACACTGAAAAGCAAATATACAAACTAATACAAACACCTTGAGTTTTTGGGAGGTGGCTTTAAAACAATCTTTTATCAAATAGTAAACTAAGAGTCCCCCGGTTTTTTTTATATTTTCCTTAGCAGTAAGCATTTCCAATGTTCCCATATACTTTAGGTTTTTCTTAGTCTTTTGTGTGCCACTTGGTTTTGATTTGTGTATATATTGCCTTTTCAGTGTGCACCCAGCTTTTGTTTTTCACAAAATTTTTTTTAAAGTGCAGACCAAAGTATGTTTTGTAGTTCTTTGAGATTGGGGATCTCTTTGGCTTGCTGCCCCCTGCCCTTTTTAAACAGTGCAGGGTAATCAATTGTAGTTTCCCACCATACCCTGAAGCTCAGTCCCCGGATTGACGCCCAGTGAGGTAACATATTTAGGGGTTTGGGACTCACCTTCTGGGCCCCTTGACGTTTTTGGGGGGTGAGCTTAATACAAACTTTGATCAAAATACTGTAAAAAAAGGTCCCCGGTTTTTCTATTTTCCTTAGGCCCGTAATGCATTTCCAAAGTTCCTATAAAGCTTGGGTTTTTACTTAGTCTTAGTGTGCCATGATGTTTGTATTGATGTATATATTGCCTTTTCAGTGTGCACCTAGGCTTGTGTTTTTCACAATATATTTTATATGTGCAGAGCCAACTATGTTTTGTAGTTCATTTGAGTTGCGATCTTTTGGCTTGCGGGGACCAGCTGCCTCTTTTTAAACCAGTGAAAGGTAATTCAAATTGCTAGTTCCTACCATCCCTGAATTTCAGTCTGGATTGACGCCCAGTGAGGTAAATATTTAGTGTAGGGGACTCCCCTGCTCTGGGATCCCCTTGAGTTTTGGGGTGAGCTTAATACAATCTTTTATAAAAACTGTAAAAAAAGAGTCCCAGGGTTTTTTTTTTTTCCTTTGCGTAATGATTTCCAATGTTCCTATTAGCTTTTAGGTTTTACTTAGTCTTTAGTGGGCCACTGATGTTTTTTTAGATGTATATATTGCCTTTTCAGTGTGCACCTATGCTTTGTTTTTTACAATATATTTTATATGTGCAAGCCAACGATGTTTGTAGTTCATTTTGATTTCGATCTTTTTGGCTTGCGCCACAGCGCCTCTTTTTAAACCATCAGGTAATTTTAAATTCTAGTTCCTCCATACCCTGAAGCTGCAGTCTGGATTGACGCTAGTGAGGTAACATTTTATTTTAGGGCCACCTGCCTGGGATCCCCTTGACGTTTTTGGGGGGTGAGCTTAATCAATCTTTTTATCAAATACTGTAAACTAAGAGTCCCAGGTTTTCATATTTTCCTTAGCAGTAATGCATTTCCAATGTTCCTATATAGCTTGAGGTTTTACTTAATCTTTAGTGTGCCACTGATGTTTGTATTAGATGTATATATTGCCTTTTCAGTGTGCACCTATGCTTGTGTTTTTCACAATATATTTTATATGTGCAGAGCCAACGTATGTTTTGTAATACAACATACACCCCTCCCTGCAGTTTTTAAAGGTATTTTTTACACGTGTAGATGTGTTAATTTGTCCGCACACCCCATAAGTAATACAAATGTCCTAATCATCCCCAAAACACTTCTTAGTTGAGAAGACATTTGCCCTCCTGGCTTCTTCATTGATTAGGGACAGACTCCCCTGGAGATCAAATGATGCGACCCCATAGTGACTCCAGCCCCAGAAAATTTTAAGCCTCAAATTGTGCAATTTGTGTCCAGCCCTGGACCCCTTTTTGACACTACTTAACCTCACAGAAATCACCTTTTTCAAAATCTGATTTTTTTAGAGAAATTTGAAGCTCTCCTGATTGCCCCTAACGGTGAGAGCCAGTGCTGCCGTCAGTCATCTGTTAACACGGAGGTCCAGCTGCCAGGGCCAGACTTACAGTGGGTGCGGTGAGAGACCAGGCTAGCGTCTGTCATCTATTAACACACAGGTTCAGCAGCCAGGGCCGGAGTTACAGTGGGTGCAGTGAGAGCCCAGGCTGGCGTCGTCTGTCATCTAATAACACGCAGGTTAAAATGCCCTTATGACGCAGCAACGAAAACAGTCGTGCTGAAGCAGAGTGCGGAAGCGGAAGTGTGAGGTAAGACCTCCAGCCTTCCTCAGTACACAGTCAAGACCTGGGTAGCGCTTGCCCCTCCGTATGAGTGCGGACCAATTGAGCTTCACTTGGAAATACTGGTGGTTAACGCTCCTGTTCCACCCAGGTGCCCTTTTTCTTGGCATTCTTTTTCTCATTTTACTCAACGTGCTGGAGGAAATTGTCTCTGTACTTTGTTCTCTGTCCATGCTCCATACTCCATGTCCTCTGAAGAACCTACATCTGGTCAAGTTATCCTGTATCTCCCTTGTACAATTCAGAGGAATTTTTTTAACAGCTATTTTGTACATGCAAGTTTTTTAGTAGTTTAATTCTAGAAAACAAGTCATTTTGCAATATGTGTCCATTAACAGTGTCCTACCTATTCCTGTTTCTGACAGCACCATCAACCTTGAGCCACTCTTGACAATTGTGAAGAACAAATGTCTGTTCGAAACAATCTTTTTTTATAATAGGACTTGTAGTGTAGCTGCATGTCACAGCAAAATGCCCCCAAAAATTCAAAACATGACCCTTGAGCCACTCTTGACAATTGTGAAGAACAAATGTCTGTTAGAAACAATCTTTTTTTATAATAGGACCTGTAGTATAGCTGCATGTCACGGCAAAATGCCCCAAAAAATTCAAAGCATGACCCTTGAGCCACTTTGGACAATTGTGAAGAACAAATGTCTGTTAGAAACAACATTTTTTAGAATAGGACCTGTAGTATTGCTGCATTTCAAAGCAGCATGACCCAAAACATTATAAAAATGACTTCTCAGCCACTGTTAAAAATTGTGAGGGAGAAATGCCACTTAAAAGCCACATTTCTGTTCCAAAGGACCATGATTATTGCTGTATCTCACAGCAACATGACCTCAAAACCATTGACAATGCGAAAACTTCTAAAGATAAAGTGAGTAAATGGAATACGGTGTTGTCATGAAACCTTGCTGTCTTTTACAGTCTCCTCACAGCAAAACCAGCAAAATGAACTGTTGGGAAAAGAGAATAAAAATTGCAGTAAGAAATGATCATTTTAAAAAACATTTTTCAAGAGGACCATTTCTGTTTGAAGAGGAATGTGAAGTAGACCGGCAACTAATCGGTGACCTCGGCAATTGGGGCCACAACATCATCAGAGATCCATGCCTGATTCATCTTAATGAAAGTCAAAAGATCCACATTATCTGTGGAAAGTCGGATGCATTTGTCTGTAATGACTCCTCCAGCTGTGCTGAAGGATATGACGGTAGCTGCTGGGCAGGACAACACCTCTATGGCGTGGCGAGCGAGCTCGGGCCATTCGTCCATTTTGGATACCCAGAAGTCTATTGGGTCCGGAACACATACAAAAACATCGGTGTTGAGACGCAGATAGTCGTGCACCATGATCTTAAGCTGGTCTCTGTGTGTTGGATGTGTGCCCTGCATTGCATGCGTTGGTGAGGTGGTAAATAAAGATTGCCAGAGGTCACTCATTAGGCTTCTGTCACCTTGCCTGCTGCTGCTGCTGCCGCTACGGCTACTTGGCACTCTACTGCTGTCACGTAGCTGATGTTGTTCCACCGTGACATTTGAGGAACGTGAAGAAGACGCAACAAATGTCTCCAGATGATCAATCAGCAAGGTCTCCATTTCCTGCATTTTACAACCAACCATGCTGTGTGCTGGTACTTTTGGCGCCCTCTAATGGCCAAGGAGAAGTAACTAATTTACACTTGACAAGAACAGTTACAGTAAAGCTTACCCCGGGTCACATGTGTACAGTATATTATATATTTGTAAATATATTTTACAGGTGTATATCATGCTATATATACTGCACCTGTATTATTTAAGTGCACAAACTGTCCACGCCTTATATATGAAATCACATATATGATTATGTGTATATACTGTACCTGTTATGTACGTGCATAAACTTAGAAACTGTGTGTACTATATATGATATACAGTATATAAATATGTACTGCTTTTACACAAACTTATTACACAAGAGTACAGTTTATACATATACACAAAAGTACATTATAGAGTGTACTCAGTATATAGTACACAGGTACTAACATACATTCACAAATATATAATACATACACACATACACAAATATGGGTTTGTATTATAAATTTGTGAATATATTTGTATATGATACTACATATATACTGAATACACTATATACTGTACCTTTGTGTATTATATGTGTATATACTGTACTCCTGTGTAATAAATTTGTGTAAAAGCTGTACCTGTATTATATATAATGTGAACTGGTTTTGTACATACACAAAAATGATACACACAGATTAGTATTTGTATATATGCTGTACCTGTTGTGTATTTTATGTATGTAAATATATTGAACCTGTGTGTTTGTGTACTATTCCTCTATTACACAGGTACAGTATATAGCTATAAACATGGAAGTCAGGTTGGTAGAATAGCCCTCTTTCTTTCTCCTCATATGGAGAGTGATTGGGTCCTCTGGTAACCACATCTCCTTCCATGTCTGCAGGTAATACAGGAAGTAATGAAGAAACCTAAGGGTATGTTCATATGGCTTAATTGCAGGGCGTACAGTACTCCCGCAACGAGGGGGGCTGGCAGCCTGCCGGCCCCATAGACATGTCCCTTATCTCCCTGTGCGTACAGTACGATCGAATTGTACGAGCGGGGAGAGGAGGCGAAATCCATAGTTCTCTATGAGAACTATGGATTACCGTAATTATGGGGCACATTTTGCTCTCATTAGAGCGCAGTATTCTGCGAAATATGCTGCGAAATGCGCCCAAAAATAAGCCGTGTGAACATACCCTAAGGCTGGTCCCTGTTTCCAAGTCGACCTTCTCCAGCAGGAGCTGACAGGTGGAGGCAGCTGGTTGTGAGGAGAGGTGGAGCTCCAGGGAGTGTGGGGTTCTCCCTTTGTAGTATCATGGGATCCCTCTATATCCTGCGTTGTGGTATATGATAACTGCTAGTATGGGTGGATGTGACTGTACATGGTTCATGAAGGCCTGTCCATAGTAAATGGATCACAATTGACTGGTGTGAGTTTAATATCATTAATGCTTATCTAGCTGTAAAGTACATGGCAGATGATGAAATGGTGGCCGCTCAGGGTGTCTAATGTGGCTAATCCTCCATACCTTACACCCTACTCTGCACGCCCCTATAAAAGCACCCACTGACTGAATCCCCAGAATCCTCATAGCACTTCTAACCAGTTCCTGACTGGACCCTTCTTCCAGAAAGGCTCACTTTATTTAGTACACGCTGTCTTGAACTATTTAACACTTTTTTACACTCAGTTATTCTACAAATTTTCTTGGCTTACTTCCATGATATGTAAGGCTGTAGTTTTTATGTATGTATTTATACAGTTGAAACCAGAAGTTTACATACACTAAACAAAAAGACACATATCCATGTTTTTCTCACTACCTGACATGAAATCAGAATAAACCTTACCCATTTTAGGTCAATGCCAGAATAATGAGAGAGAGAAAAATTTTAAGGCATTTGTATTACTTTCTGCAAAATCAAAAGTTTACGTACACTAGGATTACTATACAAAAAAATTTGGGACTGCCCATTATGCGTCTTTGGGGAAGCTTTGTTTCTGATTTTTTGGCAACATTGATTGAGCACAACCTGTGGATGCCCTTCAGGTATCTTATTGCACACCAGAAACACACTGCTCTGAGGAACATCGGGAAGGTCTAAAAAATCATCTGCAAAATCGGAAGGAATTGTGGACATGCACAGTCGGGTTTATCCTTGAGGAAAATTCCCAGATATCTAAATGTCCCTTTCATCAGTACAAACAATTTACACAAGTACAAACAAAGGGAATGTCGGGCCATCATACCCCCAAAGAAGGAGAAGGTTTCTGTTCCAGAGATAAACGGGGTTTTGGCCGACATGTGAAAACAACCTAAAACAAAAGCAAAAGACCTTTAAATTGTGGGGGAATCGTAAATTGTGTCTTACCCACATGAAACAAGTACTGTATCAACAGGGGCAAAATACTCGCCAGAAGAAGGCATTACCCCAAAAAAACATATAAAAGCCAATTAATGTTTGAAATGCACACGGGAAAAAAACCCCTAACTTTTTGGAGACATCCCCTGTGATCTCATGAACTAAAATTAAAAATTTTTTGGCTATAAGAAACTCTTTAAAAGTTTGGGGAAAAAGGAAAGCTGGAACCCAAAAACACCACCCCAACTGTAAAACCGGGTATGGCGGTTTGTTGGGGTCGTTTTGCTGCAGGAGGGAATGATGCATTTCACAAATAAGCATCAGAGGAAAAAGATTAGTGACTACGAAGCAACTTTCAAGACATCCCAAATTTTAAAGCTGGGCGTAAATTGGTCTCCCAAGGGGGGGACAATGACCCAAAGCACACGCCAAACTGGTTAAAAAGGGTTAAGGAAAACCCAACAATTTTTGGAGTGGCCCCAAGCCCTTTCTCAATCCATGAAAATTTTTAGGAAAAAGCTGAAAAGGCAGGTGCGATCAAGGAAACCTACTATGGCTCAGTTAAACCCATTTTTGTCGGGGGGAAGGGGCCCAAAAATTTCCTCCAACTTGTGGAAGCTTGTGGGGGGATATCCAAAAACATTTGACCCGTCATACAGTTTAAAATGCAATGCACCAAGTGCTAATGAAATGTATGTTAACTGTTGACTTTGCAGAAAGTAATAAAAATGCCCCGCAATTACTCCGTGTGAACATAGCCTAAGGGTTAAGAGTCCACACCCCGTCAAGCTTGCAATAAGAGCATTGCGGATTAGAGAATACATTTTCTGCTGCATGACTGTAAAAGAGGTTTTTAAATGAATACCTTTGAGCCGTATTTTGCATGTATTTTGGCCGTATGTTTGGCCCAAGAAATTAATGTGTTGCATAGAAATCAAAGGAAAAAAATAAAGCGTCAATCACACGCTGCTTATTTTACAAAGATAATATAGCTCTTGTCTGAAAAGAAGTGACGTCACTGCTTTTCAAGCATATTCGCGCCGGCAACTAGTAAAGTATAGGGGGTACAGATGTGCCTCGGGCTATTACATGCCGTTTGCGCTGTTGAAATTTACTCTTTAATGGTTTAAATTTTAACAGCACAATGAACCTTTTGGGGTCAAGTACAGGCCCAACAGGAAAACTTTTAAATGTAAAAATACTGGGGGTAAAATTTTTTCACCCCATGCTTTTTTTGCAGGGATTAATGCAAAATAGGTATGAATTTTTCTTGTAAAAAAATGTCATCTGCAGTTTGTGAAATAGGAGAAACAGACCTTAACATTAATGGTTACAAAACTCCCTTTAATGATTTTTAAAGACCCCTTTTTCTATTTCAATGCCCTATGGTCCAGACAAAAGAGAACCCCCCATAAATGACCCTATTAGAAAACATAGTAAACTCCTCAAAGGTATTCATTCAAAAATGTTGTAAATAAGATGGGCGAATTGATTCTAAAGAATGGAATTCGTTTTGAATTTCCCGAAAAATTGGTTCGAACGAAGTGGGGGGTTTGGGGTGCTTTGCGTGAATGAAGTGTGCTTTTTGATAAAAA